>AWWV01013891.1:0-23302 GCA_001974805.1 Corchorus capsularis | reverse complement strand
TTTTTAACCCAAATCTATGAAGGAAAATGGATTCTAATTTTTGTCAATTTTCAATAGTTGCTACCAGTTTAATTAATTCCATATATCTATGTTTTTGAAACTAATTTACAGACCACAGCAAATGTGGAGGAGAAGAGTTGGACATGAATGCTCCAACCACCTTGTTCTGTGGAAACAGTTGCAGAATGGTAAATAAATATTGTCCTCAATTTCAAAACTATATTATATCCCCATGATTTTGTTGGAATTTTGGTGTGACTAACTTGAAGTTTATTATGCAAATAGATATATGAAGGATTGCAGGGTATGGTGGGGGTAAAAACTGATCTACAAGATGGAGTTTCCTTCACTCTCCTCCAATGTGCAGATAAGCCCCTGGAATCAGGTTCAGAAGATGGTGGCTACACCAGGGTTCAGGGCAACTCGAAAATTGCAGTGGCGTGGCGGCTGATGAGTGAATGTTTCGTCTTAGACTCAGGCGTGGACCGCCATACAAATATAAACATTGCTCAAAGTATTGTCTACAGCTGCGGGTAATTAAACCACTTCTCAAATTTTGATCATATCATATATACTGTTGAATGCTGATTAGAAGGCCAATGGTAAGGCTTCAGATCTCTACTTGAAAGGTTTGGGTTCGAGTCTTACCAATGGTCCTCGTTGGTAATCTGTAAATACCATTGTAAATACCATTGTAAGCCCTTGAAGCTTGAGGGTTGTGGCATGCCTGACCCTGGATTGGGGCAGCCTCCGCCTAACTTTTTTCTTAAAAAAAAAAGCTGATTAAAAGGAACCAAACATATCTGTAATCTGACATTTCGACAACATGGGATTGAGTTGTTATGTTTTGTTATTTTCAGGTCAAACCTGACGAGAATAAACTACAGTGGGTTCTACATTGCTGTGTTGGAAAAGAATGACGAAGTTGTCTGTGCAGCAACAGTGAGGTAATTTTTATATGCCCTTTTAACATGCCAATTGCCAATAAAATTTCCATTTTTAACTTCATTTCATGGTTTTCCAGGGTGCATGACAAGAACTTGGCCGAAATGCCATACATAGCAACCACGGAAGAGTACAGGGGTCAAAGGATGGCTCACACCTTGGTGAACCACATTGAAACAGTAAGTAAATAGAGAAATTTGGGGCTTAAACTGAAAATTTTTGAAACATTTGGTAATGTTGTTGATGATATGGTTTGATCTTGTTCAGGTTCTTCGCCGTCTGCAAGTGGAGAAGCTGGTGATTCCGGCGGTGGAAGAACTTGTAGGGGTGTGGATCAACAAGTTTGGCTTCTCACCTGTTGGCGATGAGCAGTCAAAGCAGGAGCTCACCCGCTACAACACCGTAACGTTTTATACTTCAGTGGTGAGACTGCAGAAAAATTTGGCCAGGGTTCCTGATCTTAACTTGGGCCATTCCATTCAGGCACCAATTGAGATTCCATGAACCTGAATTCTGTGTTCTATGCTGTGTTAGAACACAGAAATGTTGTTGTTTGTATCAGCTGTATTGTAGCCCCCTGTATAGTTTTTTCTTTTAGTCAATTGGGTTTGGTACTGCAAAAATTTTAGTTCAATGAAATCAGTTAGTTCATCAATGCTTCAATATTGGTTTTATTTTTGAATTTAATAAACTCCATACTTTTGAAACATGGAGATGATCGATTTCAACGAACAGATGAAACTTAGCCAGAGAGAAATTATGGCTACTAGAAGAATGATAATTAGCATAAAGATTAATGAAATTGAATGAAATCAGAGCAAAAATAGTTAATACTCCTTTATCCCAAAATGAAAAAAGAGCGAATCTAAGGCCAATAGCAGTATTGAATGAATGTTTCGGTTAAACAATGACAATGAAGCATTTTGGTTAACTTGAGAAAGAATATTTAAGCACCAATTCTGGCCAAATCTGCCTATTGCCAATATGAAGGAACAGTGAAATTGTGTTGTATATTAGATGACATTGCAAAGTCTGTTTCTTGTTTTTCCTTTTGTTTCAATATTTTGTAAGAAATCTAAAACAAGCAATTATTACGATATGGGTTGATCTAGACTCTAAACTTCAAACTAGCATTCCTCTGCAATCTCCAAGTAAACTTCATAATAAGATGACTGTTCATTTTTACATATGTTTATACCAAATCTCAACTCAAATATCACATAGCATTTCCCTTCTGTGATAGAACAGAACAGAGAGTTGAAAGCGGCTAAGCGAAAGAGGAGCAACGGGCAAAATTTAACCGAAGCTGATCAAATTATAGTGAATATATATGTTTTATTTCCAATTTCTAGTATCTTTTTTAAGTGTAAAAATATATGTTTTGGCACAATTTATATGTAATCTCGGATAGATTTAGAAAATTTATCTATCTGTTTTCAATTGTCAGTGTTTGTATGTTATCTCTAGTCTAAGTTTAGCACGCAAAAATTTTGTCAACAACTAATGTGACTATCGGGAAAAGGAAAAATGATGAAGTTGAATCTCTAATTTAGATTTTTGTCCATTTAACCAATTTTTATCATCTTATATGTTCAAACAAGAAATGATACAAAATGAATATATTGTAAGATTGGATGGTTGCTTGTCAGTTTAAGGTTATGGATGTTATGATTATGCTATGTCTTTTCAAAACAATTTGATAGGTGCAGATTTCACTTTATTTTCCTGTCTTGCTGTCTTGCATGTGATGAGGCTTTGCATGTTTGACATCTGTCTTTATGTATTTGAAAATTATGACTATACTATTTCTAGTCACTTGTCAGTATTTGTATGTTCTCTCTAGTCTTAGTTTAGCACGCAAAAATAGTCTGAAATTAATGTGGCTATCGGGAAAAAGAAAAATGAAGAAGTTGAATCTCTAATTGAGATTTTTTGTCCATTTAACCAATTTTTATCATCATATATGTTCAAATTAAGGTTAATATATGAATTCCAGCAATGATTTAACTGTCACAAACTGTGTTGCACCCTGTTTTGGCACTTAGGAAAGAGTATTGCTACATGACCCTCCAACTTGTCCCTCCAATTTGTCCCTCCTACGTGTCATCAGAAAACTTACCATAATTTCTAAACCCTATTCAATAATAGCCTAAAATCAAGGGATTTACCCTCAAACTCTTCATATTAATTTATAACTAGGGGCTAAACCTGGATTTAATTTCTTAAATTAATTATTAGGGGGGCTAAACCTGAATTTAATTTATTTCCTTAATTATTAGGAAGGTCAAGTTGGAGGGACAAATTGGAGGGTAAAAAAATAATTATCCCTTACGAAAAGATTGGCTAACAACTTAATGCTTCTTTCCTTGTCTTGGTCTTTCCAAACTTAATTATCAGATGATTGGCTGCTGTCAGATACCATAAGATATATATAAATTGTCATATAGCTGAAAATGGAAAGAATATCCATTTTTTTCAATACTTACTGAAAAATTAGAATCCTTTTAGCTATTCTACCAAAGAAGATCAAACCCTCTTAGTTCCATTTTGGGCAGAACATGCTAACTTACTAATGTGAAAACTGTTTACAAATAAGAAATGATACAAAATGAATATATTGTTAGATTACATGGTTTGCTTGTTAGTTTAAGTTTATGGATGTCATGATTATGCTCTGTCTTTTCAAAAGAATTTGATAGGTCTAGGTTTTACTTTTGCTGTCTTGCATGTGATGAGGCTTTGCATGTTTGACACCTGTCTTTATTTATTTGAATATTATGACTATATTAATGAATTAGAAAGGAGAGCGCCAAGGAGAATATATAGCTTTATCTCTTCCTCTTCCTTTCCTCTAGATTTTATCTCTTTCTTTAGAGAAGTTTAGTTCTTGAGTTTTACTAAATTTCTCTTGAGTTGTTTCTTCATTTTCAACCCTCTATTCTTTCTGAAATTTCCTTGTTTCTCACTGTCAATTATGCTAACAATAATATACATGGTTGCCAATTATGAATCATTCAACCTCTGCCAATTCTTTGGCTATAAATCTCCCCCTTCAAATTCATCAAAACTCGCCCAAGTTTTCAGCAACGCTCATCATGAAATTTTGTCTAGTGAGGCCTGAGGGCCTAACTTGGGTAATCCATCAGTCTAAAAGTAGCAGCAATGTTACAAAATCGATCAGATCAGTGACTTACCAGAAAATCAGCCGACCATTTTCTTTTTTCCTCTACGTTTCTTATTTCCCATTTCCTCTATGGAACGCTTGGTAGGCTGCTTTCCGACCGATGATGAGGATGTCCCAGCATTATTGTTCTGGTTTGGCCTCCTTGCAGCTGGAGGCCTCTCCAACTCAATCTCATCCTCGTCAAAATCAGATTCTACGTAACTTCCCCTGGTCACATTCAATGACTTCCTGTCCCTCAAGTTATAGGCCATGATGGTTCGGAACCTTGGAAATTGCTGTAAGGAAACTGAAATAAAAGAATTACCCCAATTTTTTTCTTTTAGAAATATGGGGTACTTAGAAGAATTACCCAAAATATTTTGTTATTTCATTTTCTTAGAAGAAATGTATTGTATATTTTGTTTCAATGTAAGAAATGTACAATGAGTAATTATTACAGCATGGGTCAGACCTAGACTCTTAAGCTTCAAACTAGCTTTCCTCTTGAATATTCTCCCAACAAACTTCATGGTTAGATGATTAATGTTCATTTTGATTTCCACTCAAATATCACATGGAATTTCCCTTCTGTGACAGAACAGAGAGCTGAAAATGGCTAAGCAAAAGTGGACCAGCTGGTAAATGGCAATGCTTATCCAGCAAAATGCAAGTTTAATTTTGCTTTTACCATGCAATAATAAAACAATTTCAACCGACATTGCATATATATCTTTTTACTTAGTCAAATTAAACATACTTTTCGATAGAGAGAGTGAAATGTAGTAGTCAAATTAATTTTGGCTGAGCTCCACTTTCGTCGGCAGTGAGTTTCACAGTACAATTTACACTCTCAAATTAACTATATATATTTTTTGTTTTATTTCCAATTTCTAGTTTCTTTTAAGTTCAAAAATATATGTTTTGGCATATATATTTAGTCTCGGATTTATTTAGAATATATCTTGCCTTACTATACTATACCTATATATACTATACATACACTATACATACATACATACACTATGCACTAGTAGTACTATATAAAATCACGAACTCATTCTTCTAATTGGGAAATTTCATAAATACCCTTAATATTATAGTATAATAATTTTTTAATAAGTATTATTTTTAGTCATTTAACTTTTTTATTTTTTTAGATGATTCAACTTTTTTTATTAATTATGGAAAGATATTGTAAATCCAATATTTAAATTTTGTAAATTATGGAAAGATATTAATAATCCACTATAATTGTAATTAATAATTTACTTCTAATAATTATTTTTAGATTATAATATATTTAATTATAATATTATTATTTATAGTCAAGAAACTTTTTGTTTTAATTATGTAAAGATATTGTAAATACAAAATATAATTATAATAATTTACTCCCCATAATTATTTGAAATACTTTTTATTTATAATTTATATTTATTTAATTTAAATAAATTATGGGCTTTAAGGAAAAAAATAGTTTAATACTTTACATGTTTAAAAAAATTGGTCTTATGCCGAGGTTGCCAAGATTAAAGTTTCCTATGCCATGGAAAAAAAAATTGTTGGTTTACTTTTGTTTGGCAAGTTTCCCATTATTATAATTGGGTGATTTTTCTAAAGCAGTGTTTAAATATTCTTTCCAAAAAAATAAAAAAATTGGTTTAATACTTTACATCATCTAACCAAATCTCAGCAACATTGGATTTAAGAATTTTTTTTACAAGTATCTGAATCTTGTTTCGATCTAATTAGAAATTAATTTAGAAAAAAAATAAGAAATACAATATTAAAAGCGTGAAAAGCTCCCCAATCGTTTTGGCGTTGAATTATACTCCCTCCGATCCATTTTAAGGGTCACAAATCAAGTTTTGGTTAATAAGTGTCACACTTATAAAGCCAATACAATTTGTAGTATTTTTACCATATATACCCCTAATTAATGGGGAGTTAGGGAGAGAGAATATAAATGCAATTAATAAAAAGGTTGGGTTGTTTAGGTCATTTAAAATATTTTTTTACTAAATTTAAGGTGAGTTAATTATTGTCTTAGTATGTGTGATATTCCTAATGTGACACTTATTCTGGATCGGAGGGAGTATATTTTTATGAGTTTTTTAGCCAAAAATTGAGGAGAAATCTTTCGTGTCAATTTTTTCAAAAATTTAGCAGAAATCGTGTACTAACGTTAGTTAAACCTTTCGTGTCAAATCACGGTTTTTGACTAAACATACATTCCGGGGACCCGCCTCAATTTTGCATGATTTTTTACTCTGAGACTACTTGAAATGTCTATATTCATCTAATCAAACATCAACCATATAAGATTTAAGGATTTGTTTTTACGAGCATCTGAATCTTGTATTGATTTAATTAGAAATTAATTCAGAAAAAATATGGAAAACGATATTAAAAGCGTGAAAAGTCCTTCAATCTTTTTGGAGTTGAAATATATATATATATATATATATATAATGAGTATTATGGCTAAAATTCGAGGAAAAATATTTCGGGTATGTTTTTACAAAATTTTAGCCGAAATCGTGTATAATGACGGTTGTTTGGCTAAAAACGCGTTCCGGGGTCCCGGGTAAATTTTGCATGATTTTTTGTGGCAAATATCCTTGAAATATCTATAGTCATCTAACCTAATCTAAGCCACATTGAATTTAAGGATTTGGTTTTTACGAGCATTTGAATCATGTTTCGATTTAATTAGTAATTGATTTGAAAAAAAAAACGATATTAGAAGCGTGAGAAGCCCTCAATCTTTTTGGCGTTGAATTATATATTTTCTCTGAGAATTGTGGCTAAAAATTGAGAAAAATATTTCAGGTCAATTTTTGCAAAACTTTAGCCGAAATCGTGTACCATCACGGTTTTTTGGCTAAAACGCGTTTCGAGGCCCGGGGTTAGTTTTGCATGATTTTTTACGCCAAGACTCCTTAAAATTTATCTTTATTTATGTAACCAAATCTCAACCAGATTGTATTTAAGGATTTATTTTTACGAGCATCTAAATCTTGTTTCGATTTAATCAGAAATTAATTTAGAAACAAAATAGAAAAAAAAATTTAGAAGCGTGAAAAAGGCTTTCGATTTTTTTGGTGTTGAATTGTATATTTTTATGAGTATTTTCACTAGAAATTGAGGAAAAATCTTTCGGGTCATTTTTTGCAAAATTTTAGCCGAAATCTTGTACTAACCATCACGGTTCTCGGCTAAAAACGCATTTCAGGTCCGGCTCGGTTTTACATGTTTTTTGGTGCCAAGACTCCTTGAAAGATCTATATTTATCTAACCAATTATTAGCCACATTGGTTTAAGGATTTGTTTTTACGAGCATCTAAATATTGTTTCGATTTAATTAGAAATTAATTAAGAAAAAATAGGAAAAACAATATTAGAAGCGTTAAGTGCCATTCAAACTTTTTTTATGTCGAATTAAATATTTTTTATGAGTATTTTAGCCAAAAATTAAGGAAATATCTTTCGGGTCTACTTTTGGAAAATTTTAGTCGAAATCGTGTTACGGTTTTTGGCTAAAAATGCGTTCCCGGGCCACGACTCTGTTTTGCATGATTTTTTGCACCGAGACTTACTGAAATATCTTTATTCATCTAATCAAATCTCAGCCACATTGGATTTAAGGATTTATTTTTATGTGCATCTGAATCTTGTATTGATTTAATTAGAAATTAATTAAGAAAAAAATATGAAAAACGATATTAAAAGCGTTTTTACGGCTCTGTTTTGCATGATTTTTGGCGCTGAGACTCCTTAAAATATCTTAATTCATCTAATCAAATCTCAGCTACATTGGATTTAAGGATTTATTTTTACGTGCATCTGAATCTTGTTTTGATTTAATTAGAAACTAATTCAGAAAAAATATGAAGAACGATATTAAAAGCATGAAAAGTCTTCCAATCCTTTTAATGTTAAATTATATATATATGTTATAAGTATTTTATCCAAAAATCAAGGAAAAATTTTTCGGGTCATTTTTTTTTGCAAAATTTTAGTTAAAATCGTGTATTAACCATCACGGTTTTTTTTTTTTTTTTTTCGCTAAAAACACATTTCGGGACCCCGGGACAGTTTTGCATGATTTTTGGCATAGAGACTCCTTGAAATATCTATATTTATCTAATAAAATATTATCCAAATTGTATTTAATGATTTGTTTTTACGAGAATCTGAATATTATTTTGATTTAATTAAAAATTAATTCAGAAAAAATATGAAAAACGATATTAAAAGCGTGAAAAGCCCTTCAATATTTTTGGTGTAGAATTATATATTTTTTATGAGTATTATGGCAAAAAAATGAGTAAATATGTTTCGGGTCAATTTTTGCAAAATTTTAGCCGAAATCGTATAATAATCATCACGGTTTTTACTAAAAACACGTTTAAGGACCTGGTTAAGTTTTGCATGATTTTTGGCTCTGAGACTCCTTGAAATATTAATTATATTCATCTAACCAAATCTCAGCCATTGTTTTTAAGCATCTGAATCATGTTTTAATTTAATTAGAAATTAGTTCGGGAAAAAAAAAGAAAAACAATATTAGAAGCGTGAAATCCCAGCCATTGTTTTTAAGCATCTGAATCATGTTTTGATTTAATTAGAAATTAGTTCATAAAAAAGAAAAAAGAAAAACGATATTAGAAGCGCGAAAAGCCCTTCAATCTTTTTTACGTTAAATTATATATTTTTTATGAGTATTGTGGCTAAAAATTTAGGACAAATATTTCGGGTCAATTTTTTGCAAAATATTAGCCGAAATCGTGCACCATCACGGTTTTTCTTGGGTAAAAACGTGTTCCGGAACCCCATGTCATGAATTATTTTTGGTGCCAAGACTCCATGAAATATCTTTATTCATCTAACCAAATCTCAGCTACATTGGATTTAAGGATTTGTTTTTACGAGCATCTAAATCTTATTTCGATTTAATTAGAAATTAATTTGGAAAAAGTAGGGACAACTATTTTAGAAGCGTAAAAGTCCCTTCAATATTTTTGGTGTTGAATTATATATATTTTTAGGAGTGTTTTAGCCAAAAATTGAGGAAATATCTTTCGGGTCAGTTTTTGCAAAATGTTAGCCGAAATTATGTAAAATAATCATCACGGTTTTTGGCAAAAAACGCGTTCCAAAGCCCCGGGTTTTTTGGCGCCAACACTCATTCAGATATCCATATTCATCAAATCAAATCTCAGCCACATTGCATTTAAGGATTTGCTTTTTCGAGCATCTGAATCTTGTTTCGATTTAATTAGAAATTAATTCAGAAAAAAATATGAAAAATGATATGAAAAGCTCGAAAAGTCCTTCATCCTTTTTGGAATTAAATTATATATATTTCATGAGTATTTTAGCTAAAAATTGAGGAAAAAAATTTTTGGTCATTTTTTACAAAATTTTAGCCGAAATCATGTATTAACCATCACGGTTTTTTGCTAAAAACGCGTTCCGGGACTCCAGCTCAATTTTGCATGATTTTTGGCGTCGAGACTCCTTAAAGTATCTATATATATCTAATTAAATCTCAGCCACATTACATTTAAGGATTTGTTTATATGAGCATCTGAATCTTATTTCAATTTAATTGAAAATTAATTCAAAAAAATATGAAAAATGATATTAAAAGCGTGGAAAATCCTCCAATCTTTTTGGCAATAAATTATATATATATTTTGGGATTATTTTATCCAAAAATTAAGAATAATATTTTCGGGTCATTTTCTGCAAAATTTTAGTTGAAATCGTGTATCACGATTTTTGGCTAAAGACGCGTTTCAGGCCCCGACTTAGTTTTGCATGATTTTTGGCGCCGAGACTCCTTGAAATATCTATACTCATCTAATCAAATCTCAGACACATCTGAATTTAATGATTTGTTTTTACGAGCATATGAATCTTATATTGATTTAATTAGAAATTAATTCAGAAATATATGGAAAACGATATTAAAAGCGTAAAAAATCCTCCAATCTTTTTGGAGTTGAAAAATATATATATATATTATGAGTATTATGGCTAAAATTCGAGGAAAAATATTTCGGGTATGTTTTTACAAAATTTTAGCTGAAATCGTGTACAATCACGGTTTTTTTGGTTAAAAACGCGTTCCGGGGTCCCGAGTAAGTTTTGCATGATTTTTTGTGGCAAATCTCCTTGAAATATCTATAGTCATCTAACCTAATCTTAGCCACATTGGATTTAAGGATTTGGTTTTTTACGAGCATTTGAATCATGTTTCGATTTAATTAGTAATTGATTTGAACAAAAAAACGATATTAGAAGCGTGAGAAGTCCTTCAATTTTTTTGGCGTTGAATTATATACTTTTTATGAGTATTGTGGCTAAAAATAGAGAAAAATATTTCAGGTCAATTTTTGCAAAACTTTAGCCGAAATCGTGTACCATCACGGTTTTTTGGCTAAAAACGCGTTTCGGGGCCCCGGGTCAATTTTGCATGATTTTTGACACCAAGACTCCTTAAAATTTATCTTTATTTATGTAACCAAATCTCAGCCAAATTGTATTTAAGGATTTGTTTTTACGAGCATCTAAATCTTGTTTCGATTTAATCAGAAATTAATTTAGAAATAAAATAGAAAAAAATATTAGAAGCGTGAAAAAGGCTTTCAATTTTTTTGGTGTTGAATTATATATTTTTATGAGTATTTTCACTAGAAATTGAGGAAAAATCTTTCAGGTAATTTTTTGCAAAATTTTAGCCGAAATCTTGTACTAACTATCACGGTTCTTGGCTAAAAACGCATTCCAGGTCCGGCTCAGTTTTACATGTTTTTTGGTGTCAAGACTCCTTCAAAGATCTATATTTATCTAACCAATTATCAGTCACATTGGTTTAAGGATTTGTTTTTACGAACATTTGAATATTGTTTCGATTTAATTAGAAATTAATTAAGAAAAAAATAGGAAAACCAATATTAGAAGCGTTAAGAGCCCTTCAAACTTTTTTATGTCGAATTATATATTTTTTATGAGTATTTTACCAAAAATTAAGGAAATATCTTTCGGGTCAACTTTTGCAAAATTTTAGCCGAAATTGTGTCACGGTTTTTGACTAAAAATGCGTTCTCGGGCCACGACTCTGTTTTGCATGATTTTTTGCGCCAAGCCTCACTGAAATATCTTTATTCATCTAATCAAATCGGCCACATTGGATTTAAGGATTTATTTTTACGTGCATCTGAATCTTGTTTTGATTTAATTAGAAACTAATTCAGAAAAAAATATGAATTTGATTTAATTCAAATTCACAAAAATTTGATTAATTTATTCTTAATAATTTGTAAAAATTTAGAGAAATTTTAATTTAATCTTTTCAAAATTAACATTGACATTATTTATTACACAATATATAATTTAAAATATGTTTCAATTAAAATTTCAACCCCACATGTGGAACAGGTGGCAAATTTTTAGTATATATATATTCAAATGTTTTTAGTATCTGTATGTTATTTTTTAGTCTCAGTTTAGCCTGCAAAAGTTTCTTTTAAGTATTTGAACAGGATACTCTAGGTAGAATTCATCATAAATGCTTAAATTATAAAAATGAAAAAAGAAATCAATAGTTATTGAGTTGAGTCTAAGGAGCTCCGTATCTTTCTAGCAAGGTTTCCGATTCAAGTATTGTTAATGGATAAAATATGCGCCATGAATGGAGCTCAAAGTCGATTTTGCAATAGTTTCATATTATTAGTAATTCTTGATTATTTTATATTAAGTGGTGTATTGTCGTGCTTATGACGAAGGATCTAACCCCAAATTTTCGCAGGTATTGAAACATAACTTGCAACCGATGAGAATTTTATCAAACAAGTACTCCACTAGGTGATTTAAAAATAATTTATCACATTTCATTTGATGAGAGGCGTCTAATATTGGTATAATTCTTAGTTGGAGACTAATATGACTATCGGAAAAATAAAAAGAAAGAAATTGAATCTCCAATTGAGATTTTTGTCCATTTAACCCATTTTTAGCATCTTAGTAGATTCAGATTTTATAAAATAAATAAAAGAATTCCAGCAATGATTTTGACTGTCACAATCTTTCTACTTCATCCTTGTCTGGTATTTAGGAAAAGATTAGGTAACAAATTATTGTCTCTTTCATAGTTCTTCATCTTTCCAAACTTAGTTATCAGCTAATTGACTACTGCCAGTCTACCAGTCCAGATACCATGTATCATATATGAGCTGTCTTATATTGCAGAAAATGGAAAGATCATATCCTTTTATTTTATTCTTTTTAATATTTAACTGAAAATTAGAATCCTACCAGCTGTTTTACCAAAGAAGATCAGACCATGTCGGTTCCATTTTGGGAAGAACAGACCATTTTAAGAGTGTAAATATTGTTTCCAGAGAATCCAGACAAGAAATGATAGAGAAGGAATAAAATATGCTTGCCAATTATGAATTCTTCAAACTCTGCTATTTGTTTGGCTATAAAATCTCCCCTCCAAATTCATCAAAACTAGCCCATGTTTTTTTCAGCATTAATCCTAATCATCATGATGTTTAGTTTGGTGAGGCCTGAGGGCCTAACTTGGCTATTTCTTCATCAATCTAAAATTAGCAGCATACTGTTACAAAAATATCAGATCAGGGATTTACCAGATAGTATCAGCATTTTTTTCACATTGTGTGCACTTCCAAATTTCTAGCAGAGGAATGCTGGTTCAAGGGGCGCAAGTTCTAGCAGGCATTGGTTCAAGCTGCAACCAATGCCCCTAACATATCATCCCATGTGTCTTTACTTGAAGGTAAGATTAAGAATCAATAATTGGGTTTCCATTGATCACTTTACTGATTACTTATATGTTTTTGGAATTGGGTTTTGCAGAGCATTCCACAATATGAATGGCACTGCCCATATTGTGTATGTAAACACTGTGCCAAGTGGAATGGTGCTTTATGGAAGTGTACACAGTGTGAGAAACATTGTAAGTACTTTTTAACCCAATTCTATGAAGAAAAATGGATTCTAATTTTTTTCAATTTTCAATATTTGCTAACAGTTTAATTCCATATATCTATGTTATTGAAACCAATTTACAGACCGCTGCAAATGTGGAGGAGAAGAGTTGGACATGAATGCTCCAACCACCTTGTTCTGTGGAAACAGTTGCAGAATGGTAAATAAATATTGTCTTCAATTTCAAAACTATATTATATCCCCATGATTTTGTTGGACTTTTGGTCTGACTAACTTGAAGTTTATTATGCAAATAGATATATGAAGGATTGCATGGAATGTTTCCTTCACTCTCAACTGGTCTGCAAGATGGAGTTTCCTTCACTCTCCTCCAATGTGCAGATAAGCCCCTGGAATCAGGTTCAGAAGACGGTGGCTACACCAGGGTTCAGGCAACTCCAAAATTGCAGTGGCGTGGAAGCTGATGAGCGAATGTTTCGTATTAGACTCGGGCGTGGACCGCCATACAAATATAAACATTGCTCAAAGTATTGTCTACAGTTGCGGGTAATTAAACCACTTCTCAAATTAGATCATATCATATATAACTACTTTTGAATGCTGATTAATTATTGACATTCGGGTCAACCTCTTCCTTTTATCTGCCTACTGCCAATATGAAGGAACAGGGAAATTGTGTTGTATATTAATATTAGATCAAATGGCAAAGTCTATTTCTTGTTTTCCCTTTTGTTTCAATTATATTGTAAGAAATGTAAAACAAGTAATTATTACGATATGGGTCGATCGAGACTTTAAACTTCAAACTAGCAATATTCCTTTGCAATCTCCAAGCAAACTTCATATGTAGTTTCATTTTTCATATGTTTATGCCAAATCTCATCAGTCTAAAATTAGCAGCAATGTTTAAAGACCCCAATATTTAGAAATATGGGGTTACTTAGAAGAAGTACCCAAAATATTTTGTTATTTCATTTTCTGCCTACTGTTAATATATGAAGGAACAGGGGAATTTGTATTGTATATTTTGTTTCAATGTAAGAAATGTACACGTAGTTATTACAAGTTTACAACATGGGTCGATCTTGACTCTCAAACTTCAATCTTACTAACTTTCCTCTGCAATATTTCTCCCAGCAAACTTCATAGTTAGATTATGAATGTTCATGTTTCATATATTTATGTCGAATCTCCACTCCAATATCACATGGCATTGTAATTTGTATTTGCCTTCCGTGACAGAACAGAGAACTGAAAATGGCTAAACGAACGAGCACCAGCTGGCTAATGGCAATGCGTATCCAGCAGAAAGCAAGTTTGATTTTTGCTTTTTCCATGCAATAAATAAATATAAAAAATTCAACCGAACCTCATTTAAGTCAAACATACTTTTCGAAAGAGATAATGAAACGTAGTAGTCAAATTAATTATGGCTGAGCTTCACCTTCCTCTGCAGATTCAAGTATTGTTAATGGATAAAATAGTCGCCACAAATGAAGCTTAAAGTCGATTTTGCAATCGTTTCCTATTATTAGTAATTCTTAATTATTTTATAGTAAGTGGCGTATTGTCTTGCTAATGACGAAGGATGATTTAAAAACTAATCCTAGCAAGCTAGCGCTTCATGTTCGTCTATTTTATCTCATTTCATTTCAATAGAGGCGACTAATACTAATTAAACTCTTAGTTGGAGACTAATGTGACTACCAAAAAATAAAAACAAAGAAGTTGAATCTATCTAATTGCTATTTTTGTCCATTTAACCCCTTTTTAGCATTTTAGTAGATTTAGATTTTATAAGATTATAAATAAATGAATTCCAGTAATGATTTTGACTGTCATAATCTTTGTGCTCCATCCTTGTCTAGCATTTAGGAAAAAAATTAGCTAATAAATTACTGTTTCTTTCCTAATTCTTCATCTTTCCAAACTTAATTATCAGTTAATTGGCTACTGCCAGTCCACATTCCATATATCATCTATGAACCGTCATGTATTGCAGGAAATAAAAAGATCATATATCTTTTTATTTTATTTTTTAAAATACTTAACTGAAAATTATAATCCTTCCTGCTGTTTTACCAAAGAAGATCAAATCCTGTCGGTTCCATTTTGGAAAGAACAGGCAAATCTAAGAGTGTAAAATACTGTTTCTAGACAAGAAATGATACAAAATGAATATAATATACATGCTTGCCGATTATGAATCCTTCAATCTCTGCCATTTCTTTGGCTATAAAATCTTCCCTTCAAATTCATCAAAACTCGCCCCATGTTTTCAGCATCAATGCTAATCATGAAATTTAGTCTGATGAGGCCTGAGGGCCTAACTGGACTATTTCTTCATCAATCTAACATTATAGCAGTGTACTGTTACAAAAATATATATCAGATCAGTGATTTACCAGAATATGAACAGACCATGTTGGATCGCATAGCCGCTGTCCCTTGGAGGTTTAGGCGCGTTATCAGTGGGTGTTGACATTCGGGCCAACCTCTCCTTTTCTCCGATGCAGCCATGAGCCAATCCTTAGGAGTTAAAAGGCCTCTTGAAGAACTGCAGCCAACAACCCGGTACCAACTCATGTTAATTACAAGAGTAAAAGACAGTTTAAAGACCCAGTTTCTTTTTTTTTTCAAGAAAAAAATGGGTTACCTAGAATAATTACCCTAAATCTTTTGTAACACTCTAATAATTTCTTTTTACTGCCTACTGCCAATATGAAGGAACAGAAACAGGGGAATTGTATTGTATTTTATATATTGTTTCAATGTAAGAAAATGTACAACAAGTAATTATTACGATCTGGGTCGATCTATATTCTATACTCTAAACTTCATATATAGTTAGTTGAATATGTTCATTTTTCGTATGTTTATCATGACAACCTCGACTCAAATATCACATGGCAATGGCATTTCCCTTCTGTGTCTGAACAGAACAGAACAGACAGTTGAAAACGGCTAAGCGAAAGAGGACCAGCTGGCAAATTTTAACTAAACCTACATCATTTTTACTTGGTCAAATTAGACATACTTTTCGAAAGAGAATGAAACGTAGTAGTCAAATTAAATTTGGGTTTCGTCGGCAGTAAATTTTACAGTACAAAGTCTACACTGCTGCATAAACTTGAGTAGACAAGCATTGCCAAGTGAAAAAGACCATTATTTTCAATCAAAGCATGTCATATTGCTTTCTCCATGTTTTATCGTGCAAGCCATTCATTTTATTTCCAGTTTTTGAAGAAAAAAAAAATGGAGGAGGGAAGATTTCCAGAACTGTCAGTGTCACTCTACCAAATTCAACCTATTATTTTTCCCAAATCCGACCAGAAAACCATACTAACTTTAAGAACAGACCCAAACTTTAAATGCACCTGGCCTTCTAATACATAGAGTTGGCCTTAAATTGGGTTATATATCAAATAGACAAACAGCAAATATATATAGATTTATCTGGTAGGATTTGCAGTTCTGAAACTGCTCCTTCATACAATTAAGTTGATGTCTGAAGTTAGCCCTGTTGCAGAGGGCCCATATATGTACGGCACTTCATCGTCGGCACACATGCAAGTTGCACATTTTTTTGTCAAATCCCATATATATGTTTAAACTATTGATCATGAGCACGTTTTTCTTTGTTTTTGCAGTTTTGCAGTTCAGACATTCTTTGAATATTCAATTAATGTAATATATATATATATATATATATATATATAATAATAATAATAATAATAATAATCAATGGCATCCGAACAATCTTTGTGATTCAATGCTTCTTGCCATCTTTCCGTCCATTATTGGCAGAATTCGAATAATTTGCTTCTTCCAAATCATAATAGCTAGAGAGATTGAAGGACTTAATCTTCTCCTTGGTGTTCATATATATTTTCCCTTACTGGTTTGAGTCATAATACAAGCTAGGAAGTAGCACAAAATTAAGACGAGTTGAATATTTTTGATGCCTCTGGCATTTTCTTTGGACAAAAGTGAAAGCAAAAGTAGAACTTTAATTCAGTACAGGAAGGCATTTGATTAAAATCAAAATCCTCTGCCCCCATTTTTACCGACAGTAACATCACTATCCTATTGCCTCCTGTTGGGCATACCCCAATTACCCAACTCAAGGCCGTCGAGGCGTCAACCGACATGTAATTTAGCACACCCCTCAAATATCAAATATATAGCGAATTTTTGAGAAAACGAAATTTGGTATTGTTTTATTGAAACTTTTATTAATTATTGCAAAAATGGAAAAAATTAAGATCTAATATTTTTGTATGGGAGAAAGACTTTTTAGGAACTCTCTGGACACTAGTGTATATATGCGGATACAATATATATAACTTGCTTAATTAATTTTTTTTGAGATCATATAATATTATATAATATAATTCGTGTTCCAAACAATTAAATATGAAATAGACCGGATCTTCGTATATATGCACTTTCGACGATTTCATTACTTTAATCTTCCATAACAGATCCTAGCTAACCTATGATTTGGAAGTTGTAACAAATAGGTAGTTAAAACATTATAAGCAAGCTGCTTTCCGTACCTAACAATAGATATATATAGATATAAGTATATTAACTTTAAACATGTGTGTCATCAAGATTTTAATTAATCATCACCATATACGAGTCAAATGATATATATGATGCAATTGACTATGTAGTTTTGAAGTAATTTAGTTTTTTTAATTAACCTTGAATGATTAACAATGTTGGCTTTAGGACATGAGCCTATGCAATTAGGTAACATATAGGGTTTAAGGTTGTTGCTTTTGTTGTTTAAGGTTTCAACACCCTATTTTTTTTTAGATATTCAAAGATTGGCTTCTTTTGGGTGGTCAAATGTACTCATGTTCCATACATGATTTGTTTAATCTGGTCGAAAGGGATGAACTGCCTGTGCAGACTGCAGTTAGCTTTTTTAAAAAAAAAAAAGGAGAAAGGCAAAAAGAAAGAAAGAAAAATTAAAGAACCAAGAATAAACAAATTCAATTATTATATATTAATTTTTTTGAGGGATATATTAATTAATCATATATTATATATGTATTAATGTATTAATATAAGGCATGCAATGGGTCCTAGCTAGTTAATTAGAATAGGGAAGTTCTGTTAGACGATTGATAGTACATAGTAGAATAAAGTTGTTGTCGATCACATTAATCCTTGAATTATTATATATTAGTGCAATTCAAAAGGAAAAATCCTTGAATTATTATTGTTATTTAATTTGGTTTAGGAAAGTGTTCGAGTCTTGTGTCAAATATCTTCCCCTGCGAATATGTTTTAAAACGAATCAGGAAAGAACGAACGTATATGACTTAAAAAATGGCTGAAATCTCAATTTGGTACCAAACCTTTCACGAAAAGTGCAATTTAGTACTAAACCTTTTATTTCGTCCGATTTGGTACCAAACCTTTTATAAATGGTCCAATTTGGTACCAAACCTTTTATAAATGGTCCAATTTGGTATTCTTTTAGGTCTTTCGTTAGACCGTGACAGACACGCGCTCAGTTGCGCGTTTAACGTTAAATTTTTGGAAAAAATAGCCACGTGGCTAATTTTTTAAAAAAAAAAATTCTGAAAAAAAGTAATACTAAAATTAACTATTAACTATATTAATTTAAATATTAATTGAAATATTAATTTTTATTTATTGACTTATAAAGGGTTAAAAATATTAAACCCCTTCAGTAAAACGAAGAGTCCAAAATTCTCTTTTCTCTATCTTTTCTCTCTATTCAAACTTGATCAATTTCATCGTTGTTAATCGATCGATTTCGTTCATCTTCGAAATATATAGTAAGGCTCTAATCTGTTAGAAAAGGTCGAATCGGTCGTTCTGCTGTTTGTTTACGGTCGAATCGTGGGTGAAATTGGTCGAATTCGCTGTGATCTAGGGTTCGTCGAAAGGGATGCGAGAATTTGGGATTTCTTCAAGTTAGTCGTTTTTTCTTGTATTTTGGGTGTTTCGATGATTAGTTAGTGGATTTAGGGTTATTACCATGGTCGAAATATGAATGGGTTCAAAAACCCTAATTTTAGTTAAGGTTTTCAATTTGAACAATCTCTACTTCTCACAAGTAGGAAAAAGACTCATGACTCATAAAATGGCAAGTCTTGCTCTTAAATTGCTCTTTTTCTTCTTTTTTTTTTTCTTTTTTCTGCTGAAGATATTATCCAGGGTGTTGTTAAGGTTGTTCCCATTTCTTGAGGTTATGATATGTTTTGTCATATTACTATTTAGGGAATCTGCAATTATTATTTATTGAACTTCAGATTGTTTTGATATTATTGTGTTATCAAACCGGAAATAATTTAAGTAATTTTCGGTTTTGTAGACTTATGAATTTTGTGGTTGATTAATGCTATATGTTGCAATTTTTTATGATGGTCATTATTTCATTTTTTTTTAAATTTTCTCCTGCTATTGTCTTCGGTTTGCTGCATTAAGTTGATGGTGATGCTCTTGTGATTCAAGAGCTGGAGTAGTCTCTTTATATTAAATATATATATATATATATAATGTGTTTGGATAGATTAAGTTTATTTCAAATGGGATGGTTGTATCTTCATAATTGGGATATTTTAGTAGTCATGAATCTTAGTTAGTTCGAGGAATTTCATGTAACTTCAAGTTTAGTTTGATTTTATCCATTTTCAAGTTCTAAGCAATTAAGAAGCAGAATTGAGATTGCCTAAATGATTAGGCTTAGATTCAGGACTATTTCAACAATATGTTAATTGTATCAGGCATTTTTTTTTTTTGCAGGTAGCTCCATGAAACAATGGGTCATTGAAGCTTAGGGAGCTTGTTCTCATGAAAAAGTTGTGGCAGCTTCCGCAGCCACAGCTTTTTGGATCTTAGTTTGATGACGGCCTTTCATTGGTGATGACACCTAGCAAAGGCTTGACAGCCTTGTATCTTATCTAATTGAACTCACTATGAACTTTCCTTGCACCTTTCCCTCTGCATGCTCTGTTAAACTTCCTGCATTTTGCACTTATGTTCAAAACTCTCCTTCCCTTTCTTTTGTTCTGAACCTATTTCCCCTCCTTTTGCAGCTTGTTCAGTGGACTCTCAAACCTATTTTCCATGGTGAATCCTGGTCTCACTATTGTTGGTACAATATCAAGTTGATAAATTTGATAAAAGGGTGCTTAGGGCCAACCTACTTGATCATTGGGGTTGTTTTTAGAAGCAAGATCAATAGGAAAGAAAAACAAGCCAACAATGATCTGCCTCCTCAACCTCTGGATTCTAAGTGAAAAGAAATAAATTGAAATTTCTTGTGGTTGTATTTAATTTTTTGTACAAGATTTCTATTTACTATCTCTTTGTTGTCTGGTGTAGTTGACATTTTATGGATATTTAATGGCTTTTTACATTTTGTCAATAATTTATATGCAAGTTTAGCATATTATCTTATTTGCTTCTTATTTTTCCTTTGTTAAATTCTTATTTCCATTTAAATAAGCAGAATTTAGTTAGAGAAAAAATAGAGAGATTTGAAATAATTATTAGCAAAAAAAATCTAAATTGATCCAATTTTGAAACATTTGGTACCTATTTGAGCTAACTTTAAAACGTTTGTTACCTATTTGAGCCAGTTTAAAATATTAAAAAATAAAAAGTTAAAAAATATTTAAAAATGCCATATAGATAACGGAGTTAGGGCTTAACGGCGCGTAAGTTGCAACTCCTGAGTCCAACCCGAAAAAGTACCAAATTGGACCATTTATAAAAGGTTTGGTACCAAATCGGACGAAATAAAAGGTTTAGTACTAAGTTGCACTTTTTGTGAAAGGTTTGGTACCAAATTGAGATTTCAGCCCTTAAAAAATCTTATCCACTTTTACCAAAAAAAAAATCTTATCCACAAATTATGAAAATAGAATAATCCGAAAAAAACGTACACTAAAATATGTTGCAATACGCTATATATAAAATAAAATACTTTATAATAAGCTTTGTATTTATAATATGTATGTATATATGTATTGGCGCAAAAAAATATATATATGTATTTACGTATGTATAATAAGCAAAAGAAGCCTATATAATTTCTAATTTTTTAATTAGAATTATACGCTCCTTTAAAAAAGTATACTTTGTTCATGGTGGGGGAGTTGGTGGTTTTTTTTTTCTTCATTTTTCTCTTTATATTTTTTAAACCACTATATTATCTATTATAAATTATCATATAATATGGGGATAAAATAAATAAATGACTAAAAAATTAGTAGAAATCTGAACCATGAAGTTATGGATTCAAGTCTCATCGTATGTAAATTGCATATGGGTTTTGTCTCTTAATATAGGCTTAATTAGTTTTGTCATATCCTGCAACACTTGCCTATTCGTCAGTCTCATATACTCTAACGATCTACAACCCTCGAGCACCCGACAGGTTGACCACTAACCAAAAATCCGACTTGGAGATAACTAGGTTGTCCGTACACCAATGACGTGGCATTTCCCACGCCTATATAAAAGGTAACCCCTCATTTATTGCACATTCTGAAACTCTTGGTTTCTGACCTTGTCAAAACACTCTTAAAACCCTCTCAACTACTTTGGAGTTCATCACTGACTTGACATCGGAGTGCTAACGCGGGATTCTATTCCTACACTTCTAGGATGTTTTTCTGTTTGACAGGTCTTCAATTTTATAGGTTTCAGAGGCTCAAGATCAGAGCTCAGAAGACGATTTGCCTAGATTGTACTTGTTGAAGATTTATCCCTCAACAAGTTTGTTATCTTTATTAATGTAGCGAACATAGTTTATATTTGTAATTTCTCATTAAATTGTTTGAGAATGTAAAAATATATATATAATTTTTTTTACTAAAGATATATATGATTGTAATGAAACCTTATATCATTATACATTATATATATATTTTCTAAAAAGAGTTACTAGGTTTTGAGAAAAAAAATTTTTTTGGAGAAATTGAGAAATTTTTTCTATTCCTTCACTTTTAACGCGGCATATATAGTATATATGTAATTGAACTTAATAATGAAAAACTATTAATCTTTGTTCTTTTACTATGGAGTGGCAAACATTTTGAAGGAAAGAAGATTAGCAACATGGATCATGACAACACAAACAAAAATTTAACATTAGTTTATTTATTAATCAACCGCCAGACACCAAAAAATAAAATTATTATATTATATAATTGTGGAATTAGTTTAGTACCATAAGTTATAACTCTCATCAATTCCTTTATGTTTTTTAATTCCCATATGGACATTATTATTTTTGTATATATTGTTTCATCAAAATCATCATCATCATCAATTCAATGATTGTTGATTTGATAACTTTAATAAAATTACTATCGTCTCATTCGCCAAAAAAGAAATGTCTAATAAAATTTCTGGAAAATCATAATTTTTTTTGCTACGGTTGTTTAATTCTAATTTTCCATTGCTATTTACAATTTATTCTTTTATTTATAGTAATATTAATTAATTTATTATTATATTTTTACTTGACTCGAAATTACCTTTGTAGATTCTGTCTTAATAACTTACAAGTAGTACCAACAAAATTTTGTAGGGGCAGTGTGACGATAACATCTTTTACTTCATCATTCATTCAATATTTGATAGATTAACTAGTACTAGTAATCATCTCTTGTCTTGTTTCTGTATTTTCTTGCTACCCAAACATGAAGTACTCGAATATTATTATACCCAATTATATAATTTGTCTTGCACTCAAAATCAAATAACTTTTTATTTAGGGCACGATCGAAACATTAGTAAAATAATGATCATTCATCATCATTTCGACAGCTTCTGAGGGATATATACTTCCTCTTCTAGAAAACACAATTGTATATAAGCTTTTTTAGATTTTGGTCGAAAAATGAAACAACGATCACAAGATGTTTAATTATTAGTTGAGATTTTGGAGGGTTGCTCTTCTTTAATTTGTTAATTAATGCTATAATTATTTCCCAATAGATTTAGCATTAATTCAGTTTCGATGTTCTTCATTCAAAAAAAAAAATCTTAAGATCGGATTAGTTAGACAAAATCTCTTTTCTATCAACCCAAACAGTTCCTGTCTTTATCTTATGCTCTGTTTAATAAGCCAAATACGGTTACATATGGTTTGTGTTTTAATATCCATTCTTTTTAACATTAATATATATAGTACTATATTGCATCTGTTAA
>AWWV01013890.1:0-15497 GCA_001974805.1 Corchorus capsularis | reverse complement strand
GGTGTCAGTTTGGATGACACGTGAGATAGGCACTTATTTGAGCATTTTGGCAAACGTTAGGCCCTTATTTGGCCAAATTCAAAGATCGGGCCCTTATTTGAGCATCTTGGCAAACGTTAGGCCCTTATTTGGCCAAATTAAAAGATCAGACCCTTATTTGAGCATTTTATCAAATGTTAAGCTCTTATTTGAACAATTAGCCTAATAAAAAAGATTCTTTTAAATTTGTGATTATGAAATCTCCAACGTCCTTCGCATGACTTACATTACCATTATATATATATTTTTTTTTTGAAAAATACATTACCATTATATTGATTGGACTTTGATTAAGTTGTTTTCTTTATTGGCTTGATTTTGTAACATCTGGATAATTTGATTAACAGTAAAAGGGGGAAATTATGGTAATACACCCCTTTTTGAACTCTATGCACCCAATCCGATGGCATTATGGCATAATGAACTTTTAGAAAGGGAAAAAAAAAATCTATACTATACTGTATACTAACAAAATATAAACATTGGGTATAATACAGATTTATATTCCCTTTTAATGTTTGATTTTACTTGTGATGATCTATCACAACAAAGTAAGTAAGAACAAAAATTATGCTATTATTATCTACTATCTATATCTTATCTATGGAGTAATAATTTGTCAAAATGTCAAAAGTTAGATGTGTAATATGGATAAACCCAGAAAGAAAATTACCTCTCATTATGTAACCTATCAGTAATAAAGTTGATTGACGCCAAAAAGATGAATCGAGCAGTGAGATAAAAAGGGTAAAACATGAAAATTGTAAAATATGAGTGGATTAGATGGGATCCATGTGAAGTGCATGGCTTGAATTTACAAAAGGTTTGTCTCCAAAAACTATATATTATATTATATATACTAATTATATATATCAACTTGAGGAACAAATGGGCAAAACTGTGAAATAAAAAAAAATGCTTTAATCAAGACAAGTAAAACTAGTTAATGAGACACTAGGAGAAGCCAAAGAAAAAGAACAGGGCTAGATAAAGCCAAACCGTGCATTATTCAAAATCAATTTGGTTTCACCAAAAAAAAATCATTTGGTTGGGGTAACAAAAATAGCCAAATGGTACATCTTTTTTTTTTTTTTTTCTGCCTTATGGCCCCATTGCCTTGAATACACTTTTCTTTTCTAACTTTATAATGTGTCAAGGAATTATAAGAAGCTAGCTCAGCAGCTTCTTCTCCTCCAAGCAATGCTCCTCCATTTTCTTCTTTTACTACTCCCCACACTCCAAAACAAAATCCACCATGGATTCAGAATTCGAGCCTCAATCCTCTGCCTCCACCTCTTCATCAACTCCGGCCAACGACTCCTCCTCGTCGTCGTCGGAATTTAACAAGTCCACGAGAGGAAATGAAAGCAAGAGGAAGGCTAAAAATGATGAAGTAGAGCAACAGGGGAATTCGAAACACCCAACATATAGAGGAGTAAGAATGCGTCAATGGGGCAAATGGGTGTCGGAAATCCGAGAACCAAGGAAGAAGTCAAGAATTTGGCTTGGCACATTTCCAACAGCTGAAATGGCAGCTCGAGCCCATGATGTTGCAGCTTTAACCATTAAAGGCAAGTCAGCTTTCCTCAACTTTCCAGAAATAGCTCACGAGTTTCCTCGTCCTGTTAGTTCATCGCCTAAAGATATTCAAGCTGCAGCAGCTAAAGCAGCTGCCTTGAGCTTCACGAAAAGCCATGAAGATGAAGAAATTGAAGCAGAGTCGTCGAGCCAAGTTGATCAAATGGTTCCTCGTTCCCCTGCAAGCACAGTGACATCACAAGAAGACTCGCCTATAATCAACAATGATGATGCATTCATTGACCTTCCAGATCTTTTGCTGGACATGAATCATCAGATTGATGAGTTTTGGGGTTCATTGTCTTGGCAATTGGCTTCTGGAACTGATGATCCTGTCGGAAATGGGTTTGGGTACGAGGAACCTTGCCTTTGGGAATACTACTAGCAAGCATACTCTGTTTTTCTTTGCCTGTAAGATTCCCACTCATTAGAAGTCCAGAAATTTCTTCAAAATTAGAACCCCCCAAATCAATCAAGATGGAAATTTACCAGGTTTGATTTGAAATCTTGCTACCCAATAATCACCAGCCTGGAAAAATTCTATTGATTCACAGAGGAATTCACTGTTCATGATCCAAACTCCAAACCAAACAAAAGTTACCCTGTTTCAGAAAACAGGGCACCCTTTCACCTCACCTCCATGGTTATATTATGTCAAGTAAACATTGTGAATATTGATCAAAGGACAAAGTTTTATGCACATTACATAGTCTAAGATTCTATTATTCCCAAACCTTTTCTTTTCTGTTTTTTTTTTTCCTATTTGCCTAGTTGTTGTAATTTAATTAACAGTAGTCTACATTAATTGCTAGAAACAAGGTAGATCATAAGGTTGGGGCTATTTACAATAATGTACTCTATTAAATTTTTTTTTTCTTCCTGAGTTTTGATGCAAGTGGAAATATATTTGAGAGTGAGGATCAATTCATCACCCACCTTGCTAAATTTAGTAGGAAGAATTTGTATGACACCAGCATCAAAGCATTGCATGAATCATGTGCTGGTGAATTCTTTTGTTTCATATGATAAATATACTTTATTATATACACTCATTTGTTTTTATATATATTAAAATGAAATTAAAGCTGATACTCCATATGGGAAAAAAAAGCATCTAGAAGGAATATCTTTTCCTTCTTCACCTGATTAAAGAAAGCAACTAGCAAGTAAAAAGATTTGGAACATCTATTTCTGGATTTCAAGTTTTAAAAAGAGGGGGCAAAAGATCCACATTGGGTTACCCAAGAATACATTAAACATAAAATTCTGGGAATTATTGCAGAATAAATATCAAACAAATGCCTAACAATTTTTTTTTTTTTGGGTTAAATTAATTAGCATTAGCTTCACATACAATAAACCAACCCTCAGTCAACATTAGCTTTAGCCCCCACCAATTTAATATATCTTAGAGTTAAGAAATCTTATTCTTTACTATACAAATTTATTATTTCTTTCTTTTCTTTTTTTTTTCTTTTGTTTGATTGGTAGACATAAACAACAACGACCCATTAGATTAGCTGTACCACCAAAGGGTTAAGTGGCACTTAGGCCTTATCTTCACCATCTTTTTCATAACTCATAGGTCACTTCTCCATCAATATCTGCCCCTCCCTCAGCCTGGTTCTTGTCTATATATCACAAAGGTCAAAAATAATCTCTCTTCTCTTTTTTGTACCTTAGTTAAGAACTTAAGATCACTTATATTGAATAATTTGTATAATGTTTAGGGTCTTAATATTAATTATAAGAGGAAAAAATTGTACTATATTTTTTGAAAATGTTTCCTTCAATATTATCAATGGGGTTACTGGTCAAATCAAACTTTGAATAATTTCTTATATTTAATAAAGATATGAAGAAAATTAATGCTTTATTTATCTTAGCAAATATAAGTCCACAAATTATTCATGGCTTCATCTAAAATATCATCATTCATGGACCACTGACCGTGCATTTTATACAATATTATATATTGGAGAGTATTTCTTTTGAGATAACAACAAAAAGAGAAATAAAAAATTGAATAGAATATAAGATAGTACGAGAGAAATAAGCACAAAATCTTGGTAGAGGAAGCTTCAAAATATATAATCATATATAGCTGAATTTTTAATAGATCATATTATCAAAATATTACACATACATTTTATTTTAACAAAATAAAGACATGAGTATGAGTAAAATTGGACAAAGAATAGAAATGTCTAACTAACTTTAACAACTATCTATATATATATACATATAAAATATATTCTACTTGTATTTTTTTTAATAAATTTTATAGCTATAAATTGTTATATGTAGTGGGATATTACAAATATGGAACCATGACTAGTTGACTACTTGTCTCTTGCTTGGCAATTACTAGGAAAAATATATACTGTGTGGATGATAGGATATAACATACAAATATATAATAGCCTAAACTATATATGCTAATTAAGCTAGAAAATGAAAAAGAACAAAAGATAAAACAAAAACTAATATGTTGCTGAAAAAAATTGAAACAATGAATGCAGTAGAGGAAAGGAAGCCCGAAAGGGACTAGTTGGGAGGGTGACGGGAAGCATCCTATGTTTTAAAAGTGAAATAACATAAACTAATTAAGTTATTAAATGTTAATCAAATGTTTCTAACATACAATTAAGGACAATTTCCCTAAAAAAAATTAATGACAAGTTTTACCGACCACAAGTTGTCAATGGACTCGAAAATCTCATTTAAAAATAGGAATATTTTAAGATTAATTTGGTATATTTATAAAAAACTTTTTTTAAAAATGAAATATTAACATATTATTACATATTTATTAAAATGATTGATATAAATTTAGTACAAGTACAAGTATTTGAGTGTTCGTACTAGAGAGACAGAAATGGCCCCGTAAAGGTAGAAAAGGAGTGGGGAATGCGAATTGAAGTTTGAAAGCGAAATGGGGCAAATTGAAAACCCATCTTTTTGTCTTTACTTTGGATTTTTGGAAAATGCTAGTCACTCAAATGATTAAGGTACTTGTATGCTTTTGATGCACATAGTTTCCATTTCTCTTTTCTCCCTTTTTTAAAAATTTCTAGTTTCTTCTCTAAGAGGAGAAGCCACATAAGTTTAGATTCTTTTCAAAAAGGATTTACATCAAAACTAGAGTTTGCTTTCAATTATATATATCCCACTACTAAAATGATTATGGTAAAAGTCAAAAATCTTTACTCTTTGTTTCTAAAAATTGTGTGTAGTTGTCATGGTTTGATTGCAAACTTAGTTTTCTTAAAACTATTTTCATTGTATCCTCACAAAAGGGACAATCTACAAAGGGGCCATTTACTAGAAAAAAACTTGCCACTTGGCAATGGGAATGAAACCAAAGACTATGTCACAAAATAAAGGCACATGCATTTCATCATTCATTTTTCATCATGATGATTTTTATTTCTTTATTTTCAAATACAACTATATATGATTTGATTGATTTTTTTGGCAATGTCTTATATTTCAAATCTCATCGTTGTTAATTTATTGAAATATGTAACTAATTATAGGCAGCTAAGCATGCTATATATGATAATCATTTTTCCAAATGTATAGAGAAAAGAATGAAAATAAAAGTGTAATTTGATCAATTAATCTTCAGCTACCTATTTGATGATGTAAATTTTGTTATCCTTAAAAAAGATAAGGTAAATTTAAATTATGTCCCGTAGAAGGGTTCAAATTAAAGAGTTTGACTTAAGAGGAGTAATTAAAGCATATACCATAATCAATTTGGCTGGTAGTATTTGATAAATTAATTATGTTATCCTAAAAAAAAATAAGGTGAAAGGAGACGAGGTTTTACTGTTACTAATAGTAGTTCGAATCCTAAAGTAAAGGCAAATGTCATCAATTCATCATATATTCATTGCCAATTTCATTTTCACAGTACACGGACAATATATATCTAATCTGATAAGTAATAATCACTATGATTTTCCATTGGTTTTGACTTTTTTTCTTCAATGGAAAGGAGCATGATTTTACAGCAAATAACATATTGATGCTTTTGTGACCTTTTCATTTTTTGTGGAAGATCAAATTTTAAATAACCATAAGTTCGTAAGAATTTCTTTTAGGGGTACAAGTGAAATCTCATTATATACATAATAAATTTTCATTATGCTCAAATATCTAAATGAAAATTCAATTAAAACTTTAAAACTAAACTACCAAACAAATAATTAAATAAATTTAAATAAACTAAACTCACATTCCATGATGCTTGATTAACCCATGACCTTACAGTCCATGTACGGACATACGGTACACTCATAAGTTGAACTAATAACTCGGATACATGAGTTCATAAGATTTGAACAGAGAAATATTAAAACATAAATATACCAAAGTTTCTTATTTAAGAAGAAAAAATTGTTTTACACTTTATTACCTTGAAAAAAAAAAGACCACTTCATTTTTAATGGATCGTCTACCACACAATTAATTTGTTTTTGGCCATCAACAATAAGAAAAAGTTAAATTTAGAGAAAGGCCCAATAAATTACAAAATTAATCACACAATAAAATTATTAAAAGATTGTGCACGTTTCTCATTGTCGCTATGTTTATGTTTATATATAGTGACATACTATTATTTTGAACAAAAACTATATATATAGTGATAGGTGCATAATTGTAAGTTGAAATTTAAAAAATGGTTTATTTTTAACCGGTCGCCAATTTTAGTTTTTATAGTAAGCAAAGAATTTTGCAATTAAACATATAAAAGATGTGTGCACCAATTGCAATTTTATAAACAAAAATTAACACTTGTCCTTATAATCAAATACTATAATAATAATTCAACACACGTGAGCTTTTGTATAGCCCTATCAACCTTTATGTCATGTGGTTGAGTTGGCTAATAATAGTGACAGACAAAGGTATGTTTGGAATAAAAGCATCTTATAACACTATATAAAGTGAATAATTATAAGCTAATAAAATCAAATAAAGCTAATTGTAATGTGTATATATATATATATAATATGATTAACATTAATTAAGAATCCAATTTGCATGAATGCAAACATATGCATGTTGTTCTTCATCTTTTCCTAATTTTCTCTCTTTTTCTTTTTCCTTTATTTATTAATTACTCCATTATATCAGAATGATTTCAACTTATTAAAAAAGGGTATATTTTACTTTTAGAAAATTAAATGTCGTAATTCGAGATATTCTTCATCATCAAATAAAAAGGGAACTAAAGCAAGATCGAAAATTAAAAGAGAGAGAAAAAAAATAAGAAAATATTCATATACATATAGAAGAGGGGGTTAAAAAAAGGAAGTGGAAAGAATGATAAAGAAGAGAAAAGATGATGGAGCTCCCCTTTCTCCCCCAAGGACAATACCTTAAAAAACTTGGAAGACAAGCCAGAGAATTCGGTTTGGTATCATTTTGACTTGGCATTCCAAACGGGGAACAATATTAATTAAGCTAAACGAAAACGATGGCCGAGGTAGAGATATACAGCTATTGCTTTTTAAAACTTAAAGGGACCAAATTTTGCGGTCTGTTTTTAATTTATTTTGTGTTTTTATACTTGAAAGGGTCCAAATTCCAAAATATTGATGTAATAATTTATATAGTCCATAAAATGATGAAATCTTAAGGGAAATATAAAACCTATTGAGCATGACAAAAAAGTTGGCTCAAAGAAATATGACGAATTAGCAAATGAAATAAGTATATACTTTGTGGTAAAAAGGAATAAAAAAAAAAATCAAAGTCATTGAAATTTGCTTTAATATGATGCTCAAGTCAATCCTCATTAGTTAGGGCTGGGTTCCAACTCATCCCCACAAAATTTAAAGTTTGCAAATCAAATGATATATGACCACTAGATCACCCTAAGTTTTTGTTATTTATAATGTTAAATATGCCCTTAATTATTTTTACCATAAGTTGAAAATCTCAAAACAAGTAATGAATTAGTACAATCAGAGAAGTAAAAGTGTTTTTCAAATATATAAAAATTCATACTTTGATACTGAATCTTTGTCACCATGCATGTATACATATTACTCCGTATATATTAATTAATTAAAGCACCAACAAGTGGTTTTTTAAGTGTTTGTCACTTGTTCCTCTCAAGGTCTTGGATTTGAGTATTTTGAATGGAAAAAATCATTGTTGGGAGAGTTTTACCTCCATAATGGATCAACCTCTGACCGGTTTGAACAAAATTAAATTGTAAATATGCCAAAAAAAATATATTAATTAAAGAAAAAAAAAGAGCTGATCATATAAGGAAAAAAAAAAAGAGCTCATATATTAATTACAAAAAGAGAAGGCCTTTGGCCTTTGGGTACTTTTTTCTTACTCTTTTTTTTTTTTTTTCACAAATAGCTAAACCCTTCTTCAAGAAAACTATGTAGCACGCTTGTTTCCTTTCGAATAAGGCAAAATTAGTACTTCTACCCAGAAAAAGGGAAAAAAAAAGGTACTAGCATTTATAAAAGAGTGTCAACGTTTCTGCTACAATTATTGGTAGATTTCTATGTTAGATATTTTATGAGCCAAAGGGTAAAAAAGAAAAAATAAATCAAATCCCCATCTTCCAATTAAGTTCAAACTTCAAACTGTACCCATAACAATAATTTACAAATCCACAAGAACAAAAGTTGAGCCCTGTAATTTTTCTCTCAAAAACCAACAAACAAAAAGAAATTAATTAAGTTTCCCCTCTCCCCCTTGCTTATTTGATGGAAGAAATATTGAGCCAGCTGCCAAAGCTACAGCTCTTATATTCTTAATAATGGTGGGGGGGAATGGTGTAGTTGCTCCATCTTTGTCTAAGCCTTAAAAAGCAAAGCCAATATCACATCAACTCTGCATAGCCACAAAGTTTCAATTTCGTCACTCAAAATTGACATTCAGCTTCTTAACACTTCGACATTGAAAGTAAAGCTAGGACCATCACTTTTATACTATTAATTTACATTCTCTCTTTTTTTTTCTTAATTCTTTTTAAATTTCCAGCTAGGATATTATATATATTGGACCGCACTATAAATGTTGTAGCTAGGATAGAGATCGATGATTAAATTCAATCGCATGCTCTCCAAAGATTTTGGGGTTTGTTTGTTTGCTTCCATTCTTTCATCTTGCTGTGTAAAATTAATGTACATGTACATGGGGGACTACACAAAATACATGCGGGGGTTTTGCACCATCCACAGGGCATCATGATATCTTGACTTTCAACTTTGGAAGTTATAATTAGTGTAATTTGTGTATTATTTTGTTTGGGTTTTCCTAATTAGCAAAATCAAGCCTAACTATGTTTATATTGAGTATATTAAAAGGATTTTCAAGTTAGTTAAGCTTGTTGCATAACCTAATTATAGTGTATATATATATATATTACCCACAAAAAATAGTGGTCCAACATTATGTTTATTTGTCCCAAAAATCTTGTACTATATGTTGTTGTAAACAGTATGCTATTATTTGTCCAAATATAGAAATTGGTAGCCGGTAGGTCCAATGAATATTCTCCAATATGGTCATATGTGCAGGTACATATTCGAAAACCTAGTCATTTAGTGGTAAAATCAACTAATTTGGATACTCCAAACTACTAAAACAATATTAAGTCGACCGCTTTGTTCAAAAATGACATCATCTAATGATCTTTCAACACTTGTATTTTAAATAGTTTAATTCATATAATTAATGAAAACGATTTGAACTTGCAATCATCTTTTTCGAAAAGAGATAGTAGTCATTATGATATTTAACCGTGTGTATATCTCGAACAAATATTTCATTTTTTTCGTTTTATGTTCATCGTTGACTATATTTTCAATAATCTTATCTCAAGTAACTTTGGATTTGTAATCACTAATCATGCTTTAATTACAAAAAAATGACAAAAGTTGATTGGGCCTAATTGCAAGTTTCGCTATTGCTTTAGTCTTCAATGACTCATCTAGTTTGAAGCATCATATATAATTTTCAACTCACCAACTAACTTTGATTAAGAAAGCATCCTAGGAAGAAGAAAGAAAAATCCATTTTTATTATTCATCAAATCATATCATATATATATCACACAATCATTTAACACATCTTTCTTGACCAATAACCCAGTTTTAGTCCCGTTTTAGGGCTTCTAGTCCAATCAAAACATTCCAAGGTATTGATGATTGGAGAAGAACTTTTGCCAGCTTTTTGTTTCGCTTAGTTGCAAATGTTGTGGTCTCATTAGGACAAGGCTTTGCCAAATAATGAACATGAACATGCCCATTTCAAAGGTTTGAGAACAAGATAGGGTCATTAATTTAACAATTATGTACTCTTTAAGATCTACACTTTATTATTATTAGTGTTATTTTCAATAAATAAATTTTCCAACTATCGATTAAACCGTCAATTTTTTTGAACATTAAAGATTTGCGAATTTCAGCTGTAAATTTCTTGAACTTACAAATGGTCTAGCACACCTATCAATAAGAGTCTATAAAAGTTCGAACTCGGACATCTTTCACCATAATTTTAAACCTTTATCAATTTGACATATTTGAACTTTTTCATGTGTTAAAACTTAAAACTTAGAATTGATTCTCCTTTTGCTTTCACACATTTGTTATAGGAAAATTATTTTCGAATAACTTCCTAAGTTCGGATGGACAAATGGCCCAATAAATATAGAATTTGGAATCTTGAAAGCCCGGCCAAAAATCTAGTAAATGGATTTGGACGTCAAATGGACCAATAAATTAAATTGCTTAATGGACCAGTCTAATCTAGAAGCTTTGCCTCAACGCCCAAAATATAACTAAAGATAAAAGACAGTATTTTTGGCGGAAGCCTCGTTGTTTTGATTTTGCTAGACTCTGGCTCTCTCTCCAGTCTCCCATTTCTTCCCAAGCAAAACCCTAAAGTTTCTCCAATTTTTCATTTTTTTGGGTCGGTGTAATCGCAGTCGGAAAACTTTACGATGCTTCCTCACTCGTATACCGTCGATTCTCTTTCCCGATCTCAAGACCTCGCCTCGGCAATCCTTGCCTCCACCACTTCCTCACAAATCTCTGCCACGTGCGCCTCCATCGACTCCTTCCTCCGCTCTCACACACCTGATCAGTGTCGTCATTTCTTCTCCATCACCTTCCCAACCCTAATCTGCAAACTCTTCGGGTTCGATGATGCCACATCACTCCCACCTACTCAACCGCCTCAAAAACCCCAGCAGCCCCAGTCCAACGGCTGGATTGAAATTGCCTCCCAATCCAGCGACCCAGATTTCTCCGGTAAAGTATTCTCCCTCCTTTCCCCGAATGGGACCTTGATGAACTCAATCTCGGCTGTTGATCGGCACACTCTCGTCAAATACGTGTTCCCAATTGAACGGCTCCCCGAATGGGTTCGCTTCATGCTATCCAACGAAAAGGATTGTCGGGTTTTAGCTGATTTGTGCCCTTTGTTTAAAGGTAAAGTCAAAGAAGATTCAATTAAGGGTTCTTTATGTCAAGTTCAATTAAATGTTTTTGAGTACTATATGTTTTGGTTCGCTTATTATCCGGTTTGTAAAGGAAACAATGAGAACTTAGACTCGAATTCAGTAAAAAGAAGTAAGAGGTTTACATTAGAGAATTGGACACATTCAATTCGGGGTTTTTCTGGATTGAATAAGCGTGAAGCAGAGCAAAAGTTTGAGGGTAATCTTTACATACGGCTTTTATATGCCTATCTTCGTGCATTTGTGCCTATATTCGATTTGGGTGCTCACCAACCATATCGCAGTTCTATTTTGAATTACTCTTTGAAGGGTGATGGTTCTGTTATATTTCGTGCTGAGTTCTTGGTGAACCTTTTTGTGCATTATTGGTTGGTTGACAATGATTTTTCACCATTGCCTGTTAAGGCATGCAAGTCATACGGTGTGTCATTTCCATTTAGGTCTGTGCTGGGTGAAACCCCACCAACGAGTGGATTGGGTGAAGTGGTTAAGTTGTTTGTGAAGTACTTAACTTTGAGCTCTGTAATAAGCACTGATGGATTTGACAATGTTGAGCATAGTGGAAGTCCAAGCTGGAGGGTTTCTGCTGGTTTTGACAGTGGGAAGTCTATGGATGTTGTGTCTGTGTCGCCTGGTGTGTGCTCTGTTGGTTCATGGAACTCATGGATTCAAAGGCCGTTGTATAGGTTTATATTGCGAACATTCTTGTTTTGTCCTGTGGGAACTTCAATCAAGAATGCATCCCAGGTGTTCTCTGTTTGGGTTAGTTATATGGAGCCATGGACAATCACCTTGGATGATTTTGCAGAGCTTGATGCAATTGTGAATGGATCAAATAAAGATGTGAGGAAGCAGGAGTCACAGTCTCAAGCTTCTGGATATTCATCATTATGGCAAGCCTATGTGTTGTCTAACTATTTGTATTACAGTTCACTGGTAATGCATTTTATTGGGTTTGCGCACAAGTTTCTTCATTCAGATCCAGAAGTCATAGTCCAGATGTTATTGAAGGTTTGTTTCTTAACTGTAACCATTTTCACTTCAGTCAAGCGGACTTTCTGTTAAGTAGATTATTGTCTTCTCTTCTGCTTAAATCTATTTTTCTAATAAGATTTTGATTATTCTTATGTTTTTACAGGTATTGAGCTTGTTGACATCCTCTAAAGAGCTGGTTGATCTGCTAAAGAATGTGGATTCTGTTTTTCATTCTAAACAAGCTCTATCAAGCAAATCAAAAGTCAATAGCTTGTATAGATATGTTCCTTCCATTTGTGAACAGTTGCAGGTTAAGTTACTAACTCTATCTATTGCCTATTATGTTAATCAAATTAAGGTCTTAAGGTTGAAGTGTTTTCTGAAGCTGATGAAATTTTCAACTGCTACTCAGAATTCTGAACTTAATGTTAAGTAGAATTTCCATATTACTTCAAAATAAGTTTGGCATACTGTTAGCCAATAGTTTCTGAGGTGGTTATTTGGCCACTCCTGCATTTGTTGAGACAGAGCATACATACAGAATTGTACAGCTTTTCTCAGCATCACATCCCATTTATGTTGATTTCTTTTGGTGGTGACTTCAGGACTGGGAGGATGGCTTATGTGAAAGTGATGCTGATGGATCTTTCCTGCATGAGAACTGGAACAAAGATCTAAGACTCTTCAGTGATGGGGATGACGGAGGACAACAACTACTTCAGGTTTTAAATTTTCTAAAGCATGTTATTGAAAAGCTGTATTTGTGCTATTTGTAACCTATCACACTATATCTTCTTATCCATTGACAATCATTTTGTTATTGCAGTTGTTTATACTGCGTGCAGAAGCTGAGTTGCATGGGATTTCTGGTGATAATCTTACTGAGTGCCTGAAGTTGATCGATTCATTAAAAGAAAAAGTGGGCTACTTGTTTGGTGGCTCAACGGTGAAGCCAATTCCCATTGCACCTGAATTGAGACAGCCTCAGCATCTTCGTGATGAAATCTTCAAGCCCAAACGAGTTGGCAACCGAACACTAGCTAACATGGCATACAAGGGGGATTGGCTGAAGCGTCCAATCTCCGATGATGAGGTTGCATGGCTTGCAAAGATGCTTATCTGGTTATCTAGTTGGTTGAATGAGAGCCTGGGCCTAAACCGTGCAGAAGATAGTGATGCGGGTTCTGAGTGGTCCTATGTGGATGTCCCAAGTGGTGAAGCAAATGTAACTGGAACAAGGGAGACCGCGAAAACTTTAATTTGTTTAATTGGTTCTTGGCTTCTGACGGTGGGTACAACAACGGTGAGATTAATGAGAAAACATAATTTGAGGGTAAATCTAAGGGTCTTGGCTTCCAAGAAGGTGGTGATGGTGTTGCTCTTATCTTTTGTGTTTAGTGTATTGAAGAAAGCTTTCCGATTGCTTTATTGAAGTGTACATGAAACTCAAAAATAGGAGAAAACGGTACATAAACGTGAAAGAGAAAAAAAAAATCATAATCTTTTTTCGTTCTTTTTCATTTTTCCTTGCAAGGGTGGTTTCCACTTTCCTGTACTTGTATTTGTTGTCCCTTTTTGTATTCAAAACCATATGTGCATAAAGAAAGAAATTTTGCCAAGGCATTTAGAAATTTTTGATTCTAAGTGGTACTATCTATGTAGATGTCCCGGGTAATGTAACTAGTGTCGTTGGAACTCTGAGAATGCCATGAAAACTCTGGTTTGCTTAATTTTTTCCTGGTTTGTAATGATGATGATTAGAACTGCGGTGGGATTAAGGAGAAAACATGGTTTAATTTAATGGTGAATCTTATGATGTTTGCTTCCAAGAGGGTGGTGATGGTGTGTCTCTTCTCTTATGTGAGCGAAGACCTTTCCACCTTAAAATGCTCTTAATGAAGGAAAGAATTGGTCTTAAGAAATTGACTCTGCATTTAGCAACATACGAATGAAAATGAATTATGAAGAAAAGTAAAAAGGTGTAGACTTGAGCGCTGAGCGCTGATACTATAAGCTTTAACCTGCTAAACTGGTTTTAAAACCTTTTAGAATGAATTCGTATATGGTGGTTCTGTGATAGATTTTTACACATTTTCTATTCCAACCATTGATATCAACTACATTTTTCACTCGATTTTTTATTTTTTTCTCTAATTTTTTTCAACCCGAATTAATGGCTCGTTCCTCCACCGCCAAAGATCCACCTCCGCAACCTTTCTTGGTTCAATCCCAAACGGTAATTTCTTTTCTTTTTAATTAAAAGAAAAAAATGAAAAGTCCTTAACGTTTATCTCTCTTTCCTTTTTTCTTTTTTATTACTGGGATGATTAGTTATTCAAACTTTCTTATACGGAAATTAATCATTATTCTTCTACTTCAATTATGCTGAAAGCTTATTGCTTCCTAAGTCGGATTCTTTCTGCAATTAGGTTTTTTTCTTTGTACCATAAAAACAATGGTGAAGGTAGAACTTTGGTGTTGACTTTTTCTGGGGGAAGAAAGATTCTAAATTCCTCATTTTAACATTTTTTTGTATGTTATTGATTATATTTTGTGTGATTAACATGATCAATTATGTCGATCGAGGAGCCATAGCGACTTAGCGAGTAATGGTGTTAATGGGAGTGCTAAGACTTATGATGACAAGTTAAAATTGATAAGTTAAAATAAGCAGAAGAATCCCTTTCCTTCTATATGAATACTGGTGATTGCGTAAACTTACAACTAAGAACGACGAATTAAAAGAAACGAGAAATTACTGTTTGGGATTGAACCAAGAAGGTTGCGGAGCGGCGAAGGAACGAGCCATTACTTCTGGTTTAAAAAAATAGAGAAAAAAAATTAATAAATCAAGTGAAAAATGTAGTGGATTTCAACGGTTCGAATAGAAAATGTGTAAAAATCTATCACGAGGACCACTACATACGAATTTATTTCAAAAGGTTTTTAAAACCAGTTTAGCAGGTTAAAACTATAGTATCCGACGGTAAGAAAATTAGATATTGCATCCAATGGTCAAAATTCAATGGAAGCATCACAACGGGAGCACTGAAGTCTACACCCAAGTAAAAATTCAAAGTCCAGGTTAAGGTTAGTCAAAACTAAAAGGGGGTTGCTAAATACCACCCTATTTTTGCTATCCACCGCCCCACTTTTTACACTTTTGCCCTTTGACCTTTGCCACTTTTTCACTTTTGCCCTTAGCCACGGCGGAGCCTCTCCACTAGGATGGCTCTGCCACGGCGGAGCCTCCCCACTAGGGTGGCTCTACCACGGTGGAGCCTCCCCACTAGGGCGGCTCTGCCGTGGCGGAGCCGCCCCACTAGGACGGCTCTGCCACGACTAGCCACTTCACTAGGATGGCTTAGCCACGGCGGAGCCGCCCCACTAGGGCAGCAAGGCT
>AWWV01013889.1:0-55160 GCA_001974805.1 Corchorus capsularis | reverse complement strand
AAAAAATCTATCACGAGGACAACCACATACGAATTCAGTCCAAAAGGTTTTTAAAACCTGTTTAGCAGGTTAAAACTTATTGTATCGGACGGTAAGGAAATTAGATATTGAATCCAATGGTCAGAAATCATTGGGAGCGTCACATCCAAAAGTGGGAGTACCACAACGGGAGCGCTGAAGTCTACACCTTCATTAAAATAAGAATTCGGGTTTACAAACACTGTGAGGCAAATAATTACACTATACAAGTATTAGTTTGCTCCCATTGAACAAATTTTCTGGAGGTGCCCCTTATTAAGCCTCTTAGGTTGTGTTTGGTTCGGGGGAAACTTCATTACCAGTGGTAATATTGCACAAATAAAGACATATTGACACGTTTGGTTGCCAAGAGAATTTTGGAGGTGGGAATAACATTGCCACCCTAGTGGCAATATTGGCCTATTTGAGTGGCAATCTTTTTGCCACTCTCAACCCAGGTCTTATGATATTGCCAGCAATAAGTCATTACCAGCAATCTTTTTCCCATTGGCAATGGAGTTTTCCCCAAACTAAATACAACCTTATTTATATATATATATATACAAACTATTATGTGGAAGCTAATACAATTACGTTGCTTAATCATGTTAGGTGACAAAAAGTATTTAAGAGGTTACATCCTAAAAAGCAATTTAAACAAAGAAACCCATTTTTTTACAAGAAAATAAACCCACATTTTCATTAAAGCTGTTTACTTACTATAAACAAGAGTACCAATTTGGCAACTTCGTGAGTATATATGAAAATAAAATAATTAAAAGGTGGTTTGTGACAGTTTTTTTAAATGAGTCCTTTTTAATTATATAAAAACATAAATTAAATATCATATTTATCTTATATTGAGTAATTTTCTTTTAAATGGGTTTGAGTAGTTTTATTTCAATGGGATAGTTTTTATTTTTGGTTTATAAGTTTTTTGAGAACCGAGTTTGTCTTTGAATCAACTCGTGAGACAAACTCAAGTTCTCACATTATAATTAGTATAGATTCTATTTACTAATTTAAGTACATTTTTTTTTGGCCACAATTTAAGTACATGTTTACTTGCCAAACAAGGGGTTTTCAAAGGAGTATAAGTGCTTTGAGAATACTTATTAATAAATTCCTATTTTTAAAAAAAGTTTGCATTAATTAATTAAAATACTAGTTTTCTTTTTAATTCAAGACAACTGTGTTAAATTAAAAGCAAAGGCACTTTACAATTTGCATGTTGATAAATCTTTCATAGGAAAAGGTTGCATTCAATAACCAATGTTGAAGATTTTACAAAAATGGAATTTTATTTTAGATTAATTTCATTAAAGAATAGTAATATTTTCTTTTATTAACTTCAATTTATCCAATTTATTACTGATTCTATCAGGTTTAGATTATCTGGTGTTAAAAATGTTGCTAAAGATCTTAACAGCATTTTCCTTTGTGGTAGTTGGCATTTGCAATCCGATTGGTAATTGACTTTTTTGCATCAATTATTTTGTGATAGTTTTTTTTTCATACTACTGGATGGATGAATAATACATATTTATATAAAAAAAACTCCAATTTAATTAGTAAGAACTACTCCTATTTATTTAGAACTAAGAAAAGTCTATTACTTTCCTTAAAAAAAAAGTCTACTTACATTTGGCAAAAAAAAAAAAGAAAAGAAGAAGAGTATTACATCCAGTTTTATTCCTAAAAAAAAGTATATGTACATCAAATCTGGTTTTTACTTTTTACCATTTGCGGAAGGCTGCCTATGGGAACATCTGTCATGTTGCTTTTATAACCTAATCCACAACTATTGGACTGATTATTCTGATCAAATGGTCCAAAATAATCGCTAACAATATACCGAAAAAATTCTGGACCGTCCGATAATTAACCGATATAGTTCTATAATCCGACCTAACCTTATTTCGCCACGCGTCTCTCACAAGATATATGACTTTGGATTTTCCAACATTTTAATTGAGGTACAGTCAACCTAGTCTCACCATCCTCCGTCAAATTTTACGGGTCACAGTTCCCATCTTCACCGTTGATTTTCAAACACCTGCCATAAATCGAACCGTAAAGAACTCGTCTGTCCCCGTATGAAATCAAGCGTAACGGTACCGTTAACATTTATTGTAGTCGCTTTATCAGACGTATGATAACAAGCCACGTGTTTTATTCCGGAACATTTAGGGCCATCTGATGATGGCTAGTTTTTTTTTTTTGGCCGAAGATGATGGCCAGTTTTCGAGTTTTTTTTTTGGACAAAAGTTTTCGAGTTCACTGAACCCCACTTTTTTCAAAATTCGATCACCATCACTCATTTTTATCATTTCCTCTCGTTTCCCTAGTGAGTTGCGAAGGAACAAACTCAAAAGGCCTCTCCTAATTACACATCAGAAAAAATACTCTCTCCTCTCTCTCTCTCTTTCTCTCTCTCCTTCTTCTTTTTACTGACTTCTTTTACTTCGATTCACCTGAACCCTAACTCGATCCGCCGGATAATTCGACATTCCGGTGAGTCGCAGTTACTAATTAATTCTTCAATTAACCTACTCTTCCTTTAGTTTTAGTTTTCATTTAAACAAGACTTTTCTGCTATCTTTTATCTTTTGGTTCTCTTTGTTCGTAGTTCGGTTTCTTCTTCTCCTACTTCTTCTTGTTTTTGTTCTTATGGCGTGGTTAAGGTAGTGTTGTTTTGAATTGGAGTTTTGTGGTGCAGTAGATGACCGTACAATTAGGGAGGTTTTGAGATCAAACGGCCTGGGATTTCGTCACCGGATGGAGGGAGGTAGCGTCTCTAGACTTACTTGCTCTGGTAACTGTTCATATTCCTACTTGGTTTTTAAATAAACAAAGTATTTTCATGGGGTTTTCATTTTGCTTGTGTAATTAAAGCTTGGGAACAGTTGTGTATTCTTTTTGAATTGCTGTGTTTGGTGTTATTGGAATTTATAATAGAATTTCTTTGGCTTTTTGCTTGAATAGATTGGAACCAAGTTTTTTTTTTCCCGTAAATTTCTGGTTTGACTAAAGCTCAGTTAATTATATTTTGGCAATTTCGTTTACCTTAGTCATCTATTAAATAAAGTTTTGATTTTTTTTAGCTGGAGGTTTTGTATAATTCAATTTGTAGTTGAGTAGTCACTGCTTTGAGCTAGGGTTTGGTAGAACTTGGTTAGTGGTATTTATATCTGAGTGCAACGAACTGATAAGTCCACCCGGAAGAATGCATGTTTATTTTATTATAGTCCAAAGAAAACGCATGTGTTTTTTATTCCTTACTGAAGGAGTATTATCTTTAGACTAACATGGAGCTAAGAAATTCTACTGGTTGGTTTATGCACTTGCCATGATTCTATCTTAACCTAATAGTTTGATGTTTATCTAGACCATGAAGAGAGGAAAGAATCCATATTTACTATTTATGCATTTTGCATATCAACCGAGTCACATATTTACTCCTCATGGTCATTTTGTAAACAGTAAATTAGCATTTAACTATATAGGAAGAGTTAGCTGGGTAATGCTCATTGATCCTTTTTGGTAAAGGTTTTTTTTTGGTCAATTTTTTGGTAAAGCTTCTAAAACTTATATCTTTTCTATGAAATTCATATTGGATACTCTCAAAACTCAGAGGCCTATTCAATTTATCTATGTATTTTCACTGCAATCTATCCCCAATCCCTTCTACTAAATTTTTCATGTTGTAGGGATACACTCATGGATTATGATGACAATGATTTCCAAAGCCAGAATCTTCATTTAGCTGGTGAAGGAAACAATAAATTTCCTCCTGTTTTACGGCCATATGCTCTCCCAAGATTTGATTTTGATGACAACCTTCATGGGCATTTAAGATTTGATAGTTTGGTAGAAACTGAAGTTTTCCTTGGTATTGAAAGTAGTGAAACTAATCAGTGGATTGAAGATTTTTCACGGGGGAGTGCTGGGATTGCATTTAGTTCAAGTGCAGCTGAACCTTGTTCAATTTCTAGGCACAACAATGTCTGGTCTGAGGCTGCCTCCTCAGAATCTGTTGAAATGCTATTGAAATCTGTAGGACAAGACGAAACTATTCCTGGTCAAACTATTAGGAAGGATTCAGATGTCGGTGATGAACTTGGCTGTATAATAAAGCAGATGGAGCCTAGTTTGAAACATGAAGATAGTGGTCTTTCTAAAGCGGGGGATGACTCAGTGCCTGCATTACAAACAGGTGAGATTCCTGGGGAATTTTCTGGGTTGAAAGCTGATGCTGGAGGTAATCCTTTGGTTGAAGATGTTTCTCAAAAATATGAAGGTGAGCCAGCTGTTCATGGGGCATTTGAAGATCCAAATGCCATCGGCAGAAATAACGACTTACCTGTGACCGAGAGAGATGAGTCTAACGATTGTGAACAAATTGTTAATGAAAATCAAATGGATGCTTTGGTTGATCGCCCTGTGGAGAACAGTGGAGAGGAAGATAAATTTGCTTCTGGTTCACAAGTCGATGCTGTGATTACCCATGTGCAAAGCACACCTACAGGTAGTTCTTTGATAGACAGTCAAGATACCACACATTTGAAAAATGATATCATTGATGAAAATGTGGACAGTTTAGAGAGGGAGAAAAATGTTGATTTGAGCCAAGAAGTTCACATTGATGGAAAGAATTTGATTGATAAATCGGTTGCAAGCTTTAGCTTGAATGCAGAGAGGCATTCAGCCTTGGACACTCAGCCTAAGGATGATGGACATGCTATTGGAAATAGCACAGCTAATTTGGGTGAAGATTTTGATGGGATAGTGAAAGGGGATTCTGACCTTCATACGGTGGAAGGGTGCAGTGAGGGCTTGAGTGTAGAAGTTCCTCTCCAGACTGGCAAATCTGAAGAAATTGTCTTGTCTGAAGGTAAATTACTTGACATATCAAAGTTGCCCTCTGTTGGTGATACTACCCTCAAGGAGCATGAAAGTAAGATTGGCAATGCTGATACTTGTACAAGTTCAGCGTCAAATATGGATTCAATGGTGCAGATATCATGTGATGCCATCGAGAAGAAGGGTTTGGTAGAAAGTGATTGCCAACCAGATATGAACTTGAGCAGCGGGGCTGAGGAATCTCTGTTGTCAGTGGAAGATGGTAAAGGTTCTAAGGCTGAAGGTGCAGCAGAACCCATGAGAACATCTGAAGATTATATGGTCACTGAACATAATGATGTTTATAAATGTGATCAAAGTGTTTCAGCTGCTGAAAATCAGAACGCTAAATTGCCTTCTGGTTGTGGTAAGACAGAACGTGGGGCAGATGGATCTCCACTCGTTACTAAGGGGTTTGATCCTTCATCCTTAAGCACAGATAGAAAAGCAAATGAATTAGCGTCTAATTTACCATCTGATGTTGCTGCCAGCGGCAAGTCAGGTATGTGTATTCCGAAGCATTAAGCCTGATAATTGGCCTTTTCTTTTTTTCCCCCTTTCACCTTCTTCTATGGATCCTGCATATTGTGCTGACTTGGTGTTCCTGCGGTACTTCTGGAATGACTACAGGAAAAGGTACACCTTGTGAGACTCATGAACAGTTCTCTTGTGAGAAAGTTGATCTGTCCTCATCCGTCAAGGACACCTCTAATGCTGAGGCCCAAAGTGGAGACCAGAAACTTGATAACGATAGAGTGGAAGATGGAAATGATATGCAAGCATCATCTCTTGCCTCTGCTTCAACGGTGAGAGAGACTGGTGATGCTGAAGCTCAAGTTATTTCTGTAAGCGGTTCTTCTGAAGCTGCAGGTGACCTTTTATAATCTATAGATATTTTTGTTTGCCTAGTAGTCTTCTCAGTTTTGATCTGAATGTAGTAGAGTAAATTGTTATTCACAATTCTTATGTATGAATCCTGTAGGATGGGTATGTAAATTTATTTGGTTGTTTTCCATAGCTGGAACACTTAAATTGGGCATCATACGTTTGTGCCAAAAAAAAAATGGGCATCATACGTTGCTTATACCTTGTAGTTAAAGTGCTATAGCTCATTGTAGTTTCTTCTGAAATATGTTCTTTATGTATGTGAAGATGATTGGCTGGTTATGAGCTACCTCTGTTTTAACCTTATGAAGCATATACCCTTGCATTTCTGATGCTGGATACTCCATATGACTAATGTTAGTGAACAAAATTTTTCCAGTAGGTGATGTATCAGTTCAACAGAATGACAAGATACCAACAAATCCAGCACCTTCAACTACGAAGGAGCCCTCCTCCAATACTGGCCAAGATCATGAGCCCAAATCAGCTTCTCAGATGAAGATCAGTGATCATGTTGATGGTGAGGGCTTAGTATCATTTTTTTTTTACTTCTCCAAGTAATTTTAATTTGTTTAAACCTGTTGTGACGAAATCCCTCCTTTACCCTTCAAAGTCTCGTCCCGTAGGTTTGTTCTTTAATTTGTTGGTAAAAGGTTTGTCTTTTGCCTTCTCTTTTGCTCCTTCTCTGTTCAATTGCATGCTTCACCTCTTCTGTGGTTTCTTTTATTTTGAGACCATTTTATCAGTTTCTGCTTTGCTCCCACATTATGTCATGCATGGTTCTGATTTATTAAGTTGATGTTATAGGGGATCCTGGAAAGATTACGAATAGTTCATTTTCTTACACCCATTCATCTGAATCTCAAACTAAGTTGCCCATGATGGAAAGTGGAAAGAGTAGTGCAGATGTTGACAATCCTTCCTGTGGTTCTCCAATTGTCATTCGAACTTCTGAGCAGCCACAGACTAAAATTGGAGAGGGTGTGAAAAGATCCACGGATCAGAGTGCTTCAGCATCTGGCATCATTTCTGAGGAAACAAACAAAGAGCAGTCTATTTCTCAGGGTGCAAAAGGAAATGATGCATCTCCAGGTGACAGAAGTTTCACTTTTGAGGTACCTCCATTGGCAAATTTCTCTGAAAAAGAAGCCAGCAAGAATTGGCAACCATTTTCTACCATGCAACATGACAAGATATCCCCGGTAAAATTTTGTTTCCGAAAGTGATACTTTTGTTAGGTTAAGTGGCCCTTTTTTGAGCTCTCATAGTTACATGATTCTTATCCTCTGGCTTAACATTTTTTGAGAAGTGGGGTGGATTATTTGGTCCTATTTTTATTTTATCTTTTCAATCCTTGTGCCTTTATTCTCTTGCAACTGCCCTCTCACTCTTTGCGGTGATGAAAAAGAAGGTCGTGGAGGGAACTCCATCAACCTCTCGCTCAGGCAAAGTGGCTGCCAAGACTGCCCAAGATGCGAGTCAAGGAAAGCTTCAGACATCTGAGAAGGAGAATGTGCGTGGTAGCTCCAAAGGGACTTCTGAGCGTAAAACAAGGCGAGCAGGTGGTAGGAGCGCTGGAAGGGAATCTGCAAAAAAGGGAATTGCCGCAAAAGAAACAAATCCCACAAGACAATCAGATAGAAATGATAGAACGACTAATGCACCTCTCAGTTCTCCAGGAATTGGCCAGCTCGTGCAATCCAATGAGTTGCAGCCCTATGGACATGTTGATGGTGGTAATATGAAACCATTTGGTGTTCTTTCTACTTCAGTTTCTAATCTGCCAGACTTGAACACCTCGGCTTCTTCATCTGCAGCTTTTAATCAGCCTTTTACAGATTTGCAACAAGTTCAATTACGTGCTCAGATCTTTGTATATGGAGCTTTGATGTAAGTCTTGTAGCTCTTGTTCATTTTGGCTTGTATCCAATGGACATGTTTTCATGTTGGTATTTATTTTTTCCTTCTTTTTGGGGTTGGGAGGTGTAATAACAATGATCAGCCCTATAGATATAGAACATGTATTGTGCATTTTTCTGTGTATTTTGATGTCATTGTCAAACCTAGTTGTCTCTGGTATATGCGTTTGTCATTACGTCCCTTGCTCACTTGAGCATGTCTGTCTAATTGTTTTGAATAATGATGCTGCAGTCAAGGGACAGCACCTGACGAGGCATGTATGATATCAGCATTCGGGGGACCTGGTTAGGTTTTCTTATCCCTAGCTATGTTATCTTTGGCTTTTCCTGTACAGATATGGTAACTATTTTGTATTGTCTGCAGATGGTGGAAGAACCATATGGGAGAACGCCTGGCGAGTGTGTATGGAGAGGCTACATGGTCAAAAATCTCATCTTGCTACACCCGAAACTCCATTGCAGCCACGTATAGGTATCTCTCTTGAATTTAAGCCAATTGCTTTCTTCTGAAGTCGTATTAACCTGTTGCCTTGGCTGAGATGCGTAGGTGCTAAAGCTTCTGATCAATCAATCAAGCAAATTGCACATCAGGGTAAAGCTACATCCACACAGGCTAGTCGATCAACCAGCAAGGGTACTCCAACAACAATTGTGAACCCAATGATTCCTCTTTCATCACCTCTCTGGAGTATGTCTACCCCCTCTGGTGATGCCCTTCAACCTACTAGCATTCCAAGAGCTGGAGTTTTGGATTATCAGCAGACACTTTCTCCATTGCATCCTCCACCTATCAGGAATTTTGTTGGACATAATGCTTCTTGGATGTCCCAATCCCCTTTCCGTGCGCCCTGGGTTCCACAGACTTCTACATTTGATGCCAATGCTCGTTTTCCTGTGCTTCCTATCACAGAAACTGTTACTTTGACCCCTGTAAGAGAATCATCCCTGCCTCATTCTTCTGGCACAAAGCAGGTTTCCTCAGTTCCTATAGTTCAGACTGGGAGCCCTGCCAATATTTTTGCAGGGACTCCCCTGCTTGACACAAAAAAGTCAACAGTGACAGCTGGTCAGCAATCTGCTGATCCAAAGCCTAGAAAAAGAAAAAAGTCTACAGCCACTGAGAACCCTGCGCAAATTGTGCCACAGTCTCAAACAGAGCCACTTTCAGCTACTATTTTGACTAGTCATGCCGCCGCACCTATTGCTGTTACAAATCCCGCTACATCCGTTTCCAAGTCTACTGACAAATTCATCACCTCCGTCTCTGCTGATCATCTCAAAAAGGGTCAGCGAGATTCAGATCAGAGTGCTACTCTGTCTGAAGAAACCCTTGGTAAACTGAAGGAGGCTCAGAAGCAGGCAGAGGATGCTGCTTCTCTTGCTACTACTGCTGTTAGCCAGCGTCAAGAAATTTGGAATCAATTGGAAAAGCACAAAAACTCTGGGTTGGCACCAGATGTTGTAACTAAATTGACTTCTGCAGCTGTTGCAATAGCAGCAGCTGCTGCTGTTGCAAAGGCTGCAGCTGCAGCTGCCAATGTAGCCTCAAATGCTGCCTTGCAAGCAAAACTGATGGCTGATGAAGCATTAGTTTCAAGTGGCTATAGAAATTCTTTTCCGAGTAACACAACCTCTTCTTCTAATTCTGTTATTCTCGCTGCAAGGGAGGCTGCTAGAAGGAAGGTAGAAGCTGCTTCAGCAGCCTCAAAGCAAGCTGAAAACATGGATGCCATTGTTAGAGCTGCTGAGCTGGCAGCAGAAGCTGTATCACAGGCTGGAAAGATTGTTGCTATGGGAGAGCCGTTTTCATTAAATGAATTGGTAGAAGCTGGTCCTGAGTCATACTGGAAAGTACCCCAAGCATCTCCTCAGCCAGATGGTGTTACCAGAGAACACATAGACAATGTTGCTAGTGTGGAAGCTCCTGGTTCATCTGCCAGGAATTTAAAAGAGGGTCAATTGGACAAGAGGGAAAAAGAGGGTGCTAACCATGCAACGTCACCTACTCTTAAAGAGATTGCCAGAGAGTCCATGGAGGGTCGTTCTAGGTTGACGGATGGCAATTTGGGTCCTGCTGCAACAGGTGGAAAGGATAAAAAAGGACAAAAGGGCCGCAAATCTTCAGATATTTCCAAAACTAAGGGAGTCACTTCTGAATCTCTGGGTTTTGAATCACCTTCAATGATTACTCAGACTGAACATGAAAAAGCAGGGGATACTTCGAAAGATAACAATTTAAGGGAGGGTTCCCGTGTTGAGGTTTGTCATTTTTACTTGTTATATAAGTTGAATTTATGATTTTTAGTTGAAAAAACAAATTTTATCAAGTTCAACCTTTTGTTTGCATGCTTTTAAATTTGATGGAAATATGTTGATAAGCTAGCAAGTTTGGAACATGTTGCATGCAATGTGTCCTAGTAACTGTAGGGGCATGTCCCAATTAGACATGTTTAATCAATCTTTTGTTTTACATTGGCTCCTCATATTTAGGTATTGAGAGATGGAGGTGGGTTGAAAGTAGCATGGTTCACAGCTGAAATACTGAATTTAAAAGATGGAAAAGCTTATGTGTGTTACAATGAGCTTCGATCAGAAGAAGGTGAGCTATAATACCTATTGTAGCTTATGATTTGATTTATCATCTGAATGTTGAGAGCTTGTATAGAAAATCTGTGGAGAACCTTGTCCCTAGCTTGTCTGTTGGATTATGTAAAAGCATTTTTTTGATATAGAAAGCTAGAAGTTTTCCTCATGCAGCATTGATGATTGTTTGACTTTTCATCCTGCAGATGGTGATAGGCTAAAGGAATGGGTGGACCTTGAACGTGAAGGAGATGGGGCACCGAGGATACGAATTGCTCGCCCTATTACAGCCATGCCATTTGAAGGAACAAGGAAGAGACGCAGGGCAGCCATGGGGGACTATAATTGGTCCGTTGGAGATAGGGTTGATGCATGGATGCAAGATAGGTATGCATGCATTCTATTCTATATCTTCATGCCATGTATTGCTTTGGACCATAATGGTAATATTAAAGATAACCGGGTGCTCAAAAATTTATGAGGAAGTACTGTAGGATAGTCGATGTTTGCTTGTTAAGTACTTAAGTAGTAATACTAGTTATTTGTCATATTTCCCTAAGAAATTATTGCACGATGAAAATATGTATGCATACTCACTACCCACTAGAAACAAAAGTGAATCTGGATCGCTTTTCTTCAACTTGTTTCCTCACCTTAGCACTTACTATGGAAATTATGCACTCTTATCTTTGGAGTATGTTCATTTATATATGTTTTTCTCAGCTGGTGGGAGGGAGTTGTCACTGAGAAGAGCAAGAAGGATGAAACTTCTTTTACTGTCCATTTTCCTGGTATGTGTGACCAATTACAACATTTTAATCATGATCTTAATTGTTTTGTGCTCACTAATAAAGTCTATGAAGCCTGTGCTTTGATAATAAAACTTTTCTTTATTATCTCATTGCAGCTCAAGGAGAAACATCTGTCATCAAAGCATGGCTTCTTCGTCCTTCTCTGATGTGGAAAAACGGTAGTTGGGTTGAATGGTCTACTTCTGGAGATAATAACGGTTCTTCCCATGAGGTGGTAACTTGTGGTTGATGTTACTTTTATAATACTTAAATGTCTTTTTTGTACTAATTATTTAGCTGTTCTTCAGGGTGATACCCCACGGGAAAAGCGAGTAAGAGTAGGCAGTCCTGCAGTTGAGGCCAAAGGCAAAGATAAGCTTTCTAAAAGTGTTGACATCAAGGAATCTGGTAAACCTGATGACATGAGATTGTTGGATTTATCTGCAAGTGAGAGAATATTTAATATTGGTAAAAGTACCAGAGATGAGAGTAGGCCTGATTCCCTCAGAATGATGCGGACTGGTTTACAGAAGGAAGGATCAAGAGTGGTTTTTGGTGTTCCTAAGCCAGGAAAGAAGAGAAAGTTTATGGAAGTAAGCAAGCATTATGTTGCTGATCAGAGCAGTAAGTCCCATGAAACAAGTGATTCAGCTAAGTTTACAAAATATTTGATGCCTCAAGGATCTGGCCCACGTGGAACAAAAGGTAAAATTGAACCAAAGGAAAAGCGAATGGCTGTGTCCAAACCTAAGGCTCTCAAGTCTGGAAAACCGCCTAGTGTTTCTAGTAGAACTATTCCTCAGAAGGATAACTTATCGAACTCTTTAGTTTCTGAACCGGATGGTGATGCTTTGGCCTCTGATGTGTCAAAATTCAAGGATTCTACTAGCCATTCTGAGAACATATCAGGAAAGCAAAGTATGATGGAGTTTAGATCATTTTCAAGTTCTGATCGAATAGCAGAGGGCCCTTTCTTATTTTCTTCTGTGGGTCTCTCAACAGATGCACCCCCCAAGAAAGCTTCCACATCAAATGCTAGATCTGAACGGAATAATAAAGGGAAACTTGCACCTGCTGCCGGGAGGTTGACCAAAGTTGAGGAGGAAAAAGTCTTCAATGGCAATTCATCAAAAACAACCCCTGATGTTGCTGAACCTCGTAGATCCAATCGCAGAATTCAGCCAACATCTAGGGTAAGTAAAAAATATATTGTCATTTCTCATTTGCGTTACCTGAGTTTGCTCCCTGCTGTATTCAACTTGGATATGCTGCTTCCGTCCATGATTTTCACTTTGTTCTGCACCATTTACCTCTGCCCTAACTTGAGACTTGTTTGTCTGCCTCTCTTATATAAGGAATACTTGTTATGATCACCAACTACACTTATTTTTTATGCATTCATTTTGTATTAATATGTCTGTATCTGTTTCCTGTATTTCTTGCCCTGATTGAGATATCTTATTTGTTGCCTGCAGCTATTGGAGGGGCTACAAAGCTCATTGATCATCTCGAAAATTCCTTCTGTCTCACACGACAAGGGTAACAAAAGCCAAAGCAAGAGTACTAAAGGTGAAATTTAAATTTCTTTTCAGTTTGGTATACTGAAGTGATTTTGCTACCCTTTAGCCTTGTTTGTTACCGAACATCCCCTAATTCAACTAATGATCAACTCTCTTGATTACGACAGGAAATAACCATAGTTGAGAGGAAGCTCTTTTGCAACAAGGGAATCCAGTCTTTAAAAGAATGATTTAAAAGATGGGTTGGATGACCAAAATACCCCAGTGTAGCCTGTGTAAATTATGATAGAGGAAGCTAGGAATTGGAAATTGTTTCTTTTGGCTTTTGAGATGTAGTGTTAGTAGTAGTAGATATAATTTACACTTGATTTTTAATTTTTATCATAAATATAATCTTATCTCTCTCTCTCAAGGCCATGCCATTCCCGGTTGTATATGGAACGTCTCCATGTCGTTTGCTTTATTATGATATATTTTGCAAGAGCAGCATTGCAAGTGATCCCCCTATTATATTCTTTATTGCCTACCTTCTTTTCGCATAAAATGCTGAAGACGATGGAGTAATTTTCTAGGTTCAGCTGCATTAGGGAAAAGTTATTGGTACCAAATATTTGCACTAAAAAATATTGCATTCTCACTTTTTTTTTTTAATTTTAAATTTGCATGTCTTCAAACAACCAAAAAATTTATATCCAAACACTCAAAGACTCCCTTATTTGTACAAATTTTATATTTTTGTACAAAATTTTATATTTTAGTGTAATTATCTAATAAGTATAAGCCTCTCCTTATAAATCTCTATGATTTAATACGTGTAGCCTCTCCTTATACCCCAGTTTTCCATCTAAAATATGTTTGATTTGATGTGACAAATCGGTGTAGTTTTAGGCCTAACTAGGAGTAATTTAAAGTTGTAGGCCTAATTTGATTAATCATGAAAAATTTTAGGCCCGATTTTATTATTTACCCATATATTATTATACTATATAATATAGGTATAGATATGACTTTATGAGGTTCATGGCCTTGGTGGGATGGGGCTTGGGCATTCAGCTTTAAGAAAGCCCACCAAGAAGCCCACTAAATTTGAACAGAGGGAAATCCCATTCACCTAAGGATTGTAGGACTCTTCGATTTCCTATATATATACTGTACTCTGTACTCCAGTAGAAAAAGAATTACACTTTACTCTTGTTTCCCAAAACCCATCGTAATTCGTAAGCCATGGCAGTCGTCCGTGGCCGACTTAACCTAAGCCTTCTTAAGCTTCCTGCTCTCGCTCTCTCCGATGAATGCCCTCGCTTTATTCCCTTCGTTCCTCCTTCCGACACCAAAAACGCCGCCACCGTCACCATCCCCGCTTCGGAACTCGAAAAACTCGAAGTTCTTGGCCGTGGCAACGGCGGAACCGTCTACAAGGTGCAACATAAAGGTACTTCAAACATTTACGCCTTGAAAGTCGTTCACGGCGTCGGCGATCAGAATATCTACAAGCAATTTCTGAGAGAGAGGGATATTCTTCGAAAAACAGAGTCGCCGTACATCGTCCGTTGCTTTGAAACCTACGAAAAACCCTCCGGTGAAGTCGCCTTACTCTTGGAGTACATGGACGGCGGAACTTTGGACACCTTCCTCCGCCACCATGGATGGTTCTCGGAACCCGAAGTTGCCCACATGACCAGACAGGTTCTCGAAGGGTTAGTTTACTTGCACTCCAATAAAATTATGCACCGGGATACTAAGCCTTCGAATCTGTTGGTGACGAACAAAAACATGGAAGTTAAAATCGCTGATTTTGGGGTTAGCAAGGTTACGACTCTGCCTTTAGATCCCCGCAATTCTTACGTTGGGACTTGCGCTTACATGAGTCCGGAGAGATTTGACCCAGATTCTAATGGGGGCAATTACGATGGTTTTCTTGGGGATATTTGGAGTTTGGGTGTTACTGCAATGGAACTCTATATGGGTCACTTTCCGTTGCTTCCACCGGATCAAAACCCTAGCTGGATAACCCTAATGTGCGCCATCTGTTTTGGGGATCCGCCGAGTTTGCCTTCGGGTGCTTCCGATGAGTTTCAGCACTTTCTTGATTGTTGCTTGCAGAAGGAGCCAAGTAAGAGGTGGAGCGCCTCTCAACTTTTGGGTCACCCCTTTTTACTTAAGTACCAAGGAATCCATATTCGATAGTATTGATGACAAGACCCAACCGCTCCAAACTCTTAGTTAATCTAACATTAAGCTTTGATGAGTTATGTAAAAACATGTCTCGGAATTTTGTTTTTCGTTTTGTTTCCCTTCATTCCTTCTTTGGTACAATATTAGTGTATCTCTTCCTTAAACTTCAAATGTAAATTTACTGCTGATATAATGAGAAAACCAGATTTATTTCGTTTCCATGGAATACTTGCATTCTTGGGTTGGGGTATAGAATTAGTAATGATTATTGATATGATCATCATTAATTAATAGAAAAACTGCATTTCAGGGCTTTATTGATTATACCTTTTAAACTACACATGTAAAATAACAGAAAATTAGTTGCAGAAAGAAAGATTATTACCAACAGGGATAAACAGTCCCGGTATACCGATAAATACTAAATTTGCTCAAGTTGGTCAATATTCTATTTGATGGGTTGTTTTATCTATAAATCAAACCATAAACATCAAGCTAGAGCTCATTATATCATGAATCAATACCTTGGGGGACAAGACTCACTGCAGCAACTTTTCAAGCACTGCACTATATATACAGTCTTTGTTGGGAATTCAGGAAGAATGCCCACCTGAAAATGTATGAAGAATGAAGAATACTTGTGAAGAATCTATAGTTGTTGAATTTTTAAGTCCCAGAATCTATGAAGAATGAAGAGATATACTTATGAATCTTTTATGGTTTAGATGGAAAATATTGCTAATATCTCTCAAGAATCAAGATTAATTAATAGAAAAACTGCATTTCAAGGCTTTGTTAATTCGGCCTTTTAAACTACGTACACATGTAAAATAACAGAAAATTAGTTGCAGAAAGAAAGCTGGAAAGCTTAGTGCAAGTAAAAGGCCCCATCGTAGCTTGATTTCAGCACGGAATCAAGTTGATATGACCAATGGTTTCAATAAATTGATCAAGGCACTTAAATTGAATGACTCAAAACAAATCAAGCCAAGTATGTACTTTAATATAGCTACAAAGCTAATTAACTAACAAAAATAAATATGAACAGTTGCAATTTCTCAAACTTCCGTTTCTCTGTACAAAGATTCAATTCTTTCTTGGATCCAACCAGAGAAACTGAGAAAAACTGGAAGCTATATGCAGACCGTATTTTGGCTCAAATGGCATGTTCTGTCAAATTTTCTGCCGGTATATATAAAGTTGGAAAGGCAGAGGCATCCTTATGTTAGATCACTATTGATATAGAAAAACATGTTTCTGGTCAGGAAAGAAGCCCATAGCACCTTTCTTTGGTCTCAGTCAGGAAAAGATTCTTCATTATCGTCTCCTAAAGATGCCGACTCTTCTTCCTTGCTTCTCTTCCTCAATTTAATGACTTGTTCTGACTGAGGATCTCCACTCTTGTTGTCTGTGACCTCACTGAGTGGCTTTTCGCATATACAAGAATAAGGATATTCATGAAATTCTCCACGTCCTGGTCTCATCTCATCTGGCTCTCCCATGAATCCTCTTTGAACCGCCTTCACCTTTCTGGCAAATGTATCCCAGTCCATCCGATCCCTTTCCATGAACAAAGCGCTAAGCCTCTTAGCATTTGGTCTTATGGTTCTCTTGTGCCCCATGTACCTCCTTTCAATCCCAACACAATCATTCAACATAAGTCCAAAGACAAATCTTACACTAAAATGTACATAAAAACCAAGCAACTTAAAATGCAGATAGTTTGATAACATGGTTATGATAGAAGAATTAACTAGATTTCTCACCTTCGACCTGCAAGAATCTTGGCCATATTTCCATTATTATTGGTGACAAATACATCACTTTCATCGCAAGCAATGTAGTCAATGGCAGCAAGGCGAGAAGAGTATGGAAGAAAAGGTTTCAGCTCTTCCTTAGCAAGCATCTCTTTTGTATAGAAGTTTGGAAAGAGTTCTCTTAGAGGGCGCAGAGTTTCTTCTCCACCATATATTTCTCCAGATGCAACATATAGGTATGTGTCATTTGAAAAACCAAGTGCCCGCAGCATCAATCCAACTTCGTGAGGAGTAAGTGGACATTTACCTCTCCTTCTCTCTCCATCAGCACTTAAATCCTGCATGAATATGGTGATGAATACAATTTTACTAGATAATTGCAGGATACAGAGGAAAGGACCAATAGTCCACATTCTAAAAAAAGAATCTTATGGTGTATACTAAAGAAATAACTCCTTCAGAAGTCAGAAAAGAAGATGTCTCACTGGTAATGTGTCCCATCGTTTTCGTATCTCTCCAAGCTCATATCTCTCCTTGTCTCCTCCACCAAAGTAACAACCAGAAAATGCTAGCATATCAGGTTCAAATCTGCAATTAACAGAATTAATATATGTAAGGAAAATATTTATTTGCCGAGTTTAATCATACTAAAAATGTCTATGTATACTATGTGTATACACACAGGAGCCTACGCATTGTTGTCAATGACATGTGCAATCAAATGTAAAAGTGCAGCAGGAATCACTGATGTAGAAAATAGTCGCAGGAAGACAGTCAAACATGATAGCACAATATATATATAAGCTCAGCAAAATCAAAAACCATCTCCAACATTTTAAGGCATAGGAGAAGTACACATGGATAAGTCCTTATCATGAGGCTCTAGGCACTAAAGGGGAAGGTAATTTATACTGTCAACAGCTTATCTAAGTCTTATTTGGTCTCCACCAGAAACGGGAGGAATTTATAAGTAACAGTAATTTCAAGAATGCTGTGTCATATTGCAGATCTGTCCCCATGGGTTACTTACAAAATTCAATTTCAGGAAGCACATTTTAACAGGTCCTTTATATAATCATTCCTTTTGATATGCACACAACTTTAACATAATTAATCAATCAAATTCTACCTTTCTAGTATTCAGAACAAACCTCAAGTGGACTGCAATATAGCGTTTCCCCATCTCACGCATTCTCATGACGAGCTTCTGTCCGAGCTCTTGAATAGGTTTTGTAAATCTTAAAGCATGAAAATTAGCACGGCAACGCAACTTTTGTAGCTCTTCATCAATATTGTTGGCTAGTCTGAAATCGAACTTTGTCAGTTGCAGGACCTACAAAATTTCCAGAGTGTTAAGTGTTAATGGGACCTGCATGAAAACAATAATTCCTGGAAACTACGTTATCAGAATATTTTACTCAGATGGTGTTTGGAACAGACAAATACAAGATAAGATGAAAGGAGGGGAACTGTAGATCATTCTCAAGCGCAACATCAGGAGAGACAGGGGTGGAAGAAAAGAGAATATAAAGTCAAAAAACACAATATAGTGATATCTATAGACAATTTGGTGGTGGGGGGGGGGGGGAAGATAAATTGTATAAATTATTTGTAAAATCATTCAATCAACCTAAACAGAAGTATTAATCGAGTATCTGAACTGGGTCTTACATGTCTTCTTGAAAGTATTGGCAGGACTTGGTCCAGATAATATTCCGGCGGTGATTTCCTTGGGACACGCATAGTGTATGGAGGCTTATCCATTGAACGCATGAATTTATCAGGGACTCTTTTCACAATTGTAACATCCTTTGCAAGGTAGGAAATGAACCAGTTGACATCAAAAATGTTGGCAAAGTCACTGCATGTCAGGAAATTAAAAATAAAAGATTGTCTCAACAAGATAGATTCGAGGCATTAGATATGAATATCCATCAACAGCAGAAGATTGATGATATATAAATTAGGCAGAAGTTGTAATAAACTGATTCAACGCACCTATCATCCTTCCAATAGGAATTATGGTCCAGCTCAGGTACCACTAAGGTCGCATTCAGAATTCTTGCAACAACTACAGCATCTGCGATCTGGTTCCAGAAGCAAATTATTAATTCTAAGCATAGCACACTCCATGGTTGGTGAAGATAATAACTCAGTACGAAGGCTCAATCTTAGAGGCTCCAAAACTTAGGGTCCGTTTGGCCCAGCTTATTTAACAGCTTATCTACTGAAAAAAGCTTAAGCTGGGCCAAACGGAAAATCCAGAAGCGCTTCTCAGAAGCACTTTTCAGTTGTTTTTGAACTAAAATCCAGAAGCTCTAAATTGAAGCTTTTTCCAGAAGCACTTTTTCAGAAGAGCTTTAAGCTAGGCCAAACGGGCCCATATATTCAAATCAACTAAAGCAAAGCTTATTGGTTCAAGGTACATAATCCCAGAGTAAATTCTCTGTAGACACTTCTAAATAATATCGTGTATGCAATTAAAAGATCTCCCATAAGGATTTTAGGCAAATATACAATAATGTATGACAAATCTACTTACTCCGGTTCTTTGCTGATTCAATCCTCCACTTGCTGCTATAAGCAAATAACCTTTTGATGATTTCTCACGTACAGCATCTAGATATCAAATTAACAACATAAATGAAAGATGATAGAGGACAATAGATGATTAGAGGCATTTTAATTGAAAATCTATGCTCCAAGTTAAAAGGAGGAAGCATCTCCTCAAGTTTGTCATTTGATTTCCAACACATAAACATGTAAAGCAACAGTCTTTGCACCACTTAACAACTAGGTTACCAATTAAACACGGAAAACGAGCATAGAATTAAAATAAAGTTAACATATTTGTCATTTGAGCAGTGTAAGAAATCCTATTCAGGTTTGGAATTTCCTAAATAATTCAGTTTTATGTAAAGAAAGCCCAAAATTTCCATAAATGAAGAAAATGCATTCAAATGCTTGAAACTTACTACGAAATTTACGACCTCTTTTGCTGCATCCATAAAAGTATTTTGCATAGTCAGATTTCCATATATCAATTGGTCCTTTAGTAGTTCCATCCTACACCATTCCCATCAAATTCAGCAAAAGCAAAAACGAAAAATCCAATCTTTAGAACAAAAAAAGATAATACATTTCAAAAACAGAGTTAAAAAGTACAAAAAATTCAATCTTTGCTTTTACCAATTTGAAATAGAGACTTCGTTTCACAAGTCTCTGGGAGTACCACTCAAGATCAGACGCCACGTGTCCAGTAAACAAGGAAATCAGGCCTAAGCAGAAAAGCATCAATCCACAGACGAGCGACCATGAGATCGGCTTCCTCTGCTGCCCAGCGGAGGATCGCAACCTCCAACATACATGCTTGTTGCTCGAAACGTTGCCGTTTGGATGCTGTAATAGCGCCAGGTTCGCCGATATCACGCTAAACCTCCACGCCTTTGCTACGCCCATCACCGACTCGACATCAACGGCTCCGCCCTGACCTTCATCACTTATTTACCTCCAAATGCCAGCCTCCGCTCTCTCCCAGGACTAAGATATCATCAAGGGAGTAAAAGAAGACTGACAGCGGCAGTGATGGAAGGGTATGACTGTAAATAACGCAAATGCGGAGGCTAAAGTTGAAGAATAATTAGGGCTTCCTCTTCTTTGTTTCTTCCGATCGACACTCGAAGTTTTTCCTCCCAAACGCGGCAGATTTTGGAGGTTTTGTGTTTAACAACAGACAGGGAAAAGTAAAAAAGAAACAGGTAGAGAGAGAACGAGAAGCTTTTGATTTTAAATATTTTTAATTTATTAATAGTATTTTATATAAATGCGAAATTTTATTTACCCAAAAAATGAAGAATAGTGTGAAGAAAAGAGGAGGGAGAGATGCTTTGCTTTTGCTCCGGTTTATAAGGAAGTTGAAGACAACCAGCAACGGTTTTTATCTGCTAATTATGACTCTGATTTATGGAAATTTTGGTTAAGAGTAGGGTTAATTTAGTAATAAGAATTAGTTAATGATAAGTAAGTGGGCATATTTAATTTGAATTTAAAAATGTACTAGGAAAATAAGAAAGCCTTCTTTAATTAGGAGTACTATACATTAATTAATTACTATACTAGTAATCCACTTGAGGATCACATAAATGCCTGTACTAATGATAGATTAAGCTTCTTTTTCTTTCTCCATGTTAGATTTGTTGTGACGACTTATATGGTTTATGTGTTACTAATATACCTAGTACTATAGTTTTTCCATAATAATTCTTTGCATATATAAAATATATGAAAAATAAAAATAAATAACTTTCATAATTACGTTCATTACTAAACCAACATTGAGTTCGAATCCTCTAAATGACAAAAACATGTGCTGAAAGAGCTTTTTAAATATGGATTCCCGTAGGTTACTATCAAAAAATTTTGCATTAACTCATAGTAATATAGTAACATATAAGAGGTACACTAGCACAAAGAATGACAAGAAAAAATACAGCATAATGCATACCAAATTATGTGATTGGTTTTTGTCAAGTTAAATGAAAAATCTTGTATACTTTTGATTTTTTATCTTCCAACAACTTTTATAGATGCAAAACAAGATGACGAAATCTGAATTATGGAACCAAAAAATGGGTCATTTTCAGTGTCAACATAAGCATAGACCCTTCATCATAGGCAAAAGCACAGTCCTTTTTTCCTTCACAAACGCTATGGCTAAGATTAATTGGCCATTTATATATGGCAACAAGAATTGGAAAGAAGAGAACCAATCTCAGTAAGTACAAAACTACACATCCTATTCAATCTACTGTGACTCCTTTTTAAAGTCATTTTAGGGTTCTTTTTCCTCTTTTTATGTCATCAATTAAAGAAGACTAGAAAAGGGTGGTCCTAGAATTCTCTAACTTTTTTTTATGTAAGTTGGGTTCCACAAAATTTAATCCATGATCAGAAGAAACATGTAAATATGCATGGCTTGTTGATTCAAACTAGATCTAGAGGCTGTTGTTTGGACAACAAGAGAATGGAAGAGCTCAGAAACTGAGCATGCCATGGGCCATTGGCCCCCCTCTTATTAACACTTTCAACTTTCAAGTTTGAACCGCATTCAATGAAAGTTTATCCCTAACTTGTCCTTTCACTGCTCACACATATCCAATAATTCAACTCCCCTTCAAATTTAACCCCATTTCTACCAAATGGGAATTCTCCCCATAGTTAAGAGTTTGGAACCTCCATAGTAGGTCTCAAGCTCAATATCTTAGACGGACGGGGTGGGTTTATGTATGAGAGAAATCTATTTTTATTTGTGCGATCTATCATTTAATTTCACATATAACAAAAAAAAAAAACAATGTCTAGAAATTTCCTAAACAAATAAAATAAATCAAAAGTAGAAATAAATGATTTGCCAAATATTGGTAAGTTTTAAGTCTCATTCGAAACAAACAATTAGTATAATCTTTGCCTGTTTTAAATGATCAAACACAATGGATTACATAGCGACATCTCCCTCCAAAATTTCCATCAACTAATTAATTAATTAATGGTGCATGGGAAGTGCTTTCAACATGATCCTTTTGATGAATGAAAATTAAAAGAAAAGAAAAAATCTCTAAAAGGGTTTTTAGCTTGGAAGAAAAACAGGGTAGTGGCGGGACCTATATATGTCAATTGACAACACCCACTTAAAGAAAAAGAAATACTAGTGCTAGATAATAGATTATTGTCTTTGTAAATATTTAAACTTATAGTCTAATATTTGATCATCAATTCATCATCATCATGAAATTAAAACGACATTTTATTATCAACTAATAATGATCAGCTAGCTAGTTGCTGTCTGTGTTCACTAAAAGTGAAAACAGCACTGTGTTTTGGGATGCACGTGAGGCAAGTTTTTCTTTTTATTTTCCTTTCGATTTCAAGGATATTTTCCATGCAAACTTTTGGCAGGTAAAAGAAGTGGACTTGATCTGTCTCCATCTGATTTGTTCTTTCAATAACCATCATTGTTATCTCTGTTGATCTTTTAACTTACTCCCTCGACTTTCTAAACCTATATATCCCTTTTAAAGTTTTGATACTTGGAATGAAAATTCTCTCCGATATTATACACCTCCACAATATTTTTCCAATTATATATCTTTCTGTGAAGTTCCCAATTCACTGCAATTTGGTTTTGTTTTAACAGTCTAAAGGCCATGAATTAGGGTGAAAGTTACGTTGTTGGAATGTCAAGCATGTTGGTGGACAAATCATGCATGCAAATGCTGATCCCCATCCTCAATATATCGTATCATATTTCATATAGATATTGAAAACGATGCAGAAACACATACATAATAAACAAAGATAAGATATAGTAGCTAGAATTAGCTAGGCACGTGATCATATCGAATTGATGGGTTGTCAAAGAATTTGATTGTATATATATATATATAAGCGAATAATCAAAGCCATTAATTTAAAGGTCTTTTAAGAAGATACACATACTCTACCAACACTTGAAGCAATATATATAATAGGGGTTGACCACAAATAAAAAAAAAAACGAATTAAGAATGTGCAAGTATGTCAGAGATCTGGTTGCCAAGGAAATTTAGTCAAAACTTAAGTAATGGATCATATTCATGCAAATCGTAGAGTTTCAGCCGATGCAGATTCAAGTAATATATAATACTTAATAATAATATAATTAAAGTCCCAAATGCGACTGAAATAGGGAAAAGAAAGAGCGATTGGGTTCAAGATTTAGATAAGGATTTTTATGTGAATGTTAATTTATGGGGCTTGATGAGGTTTTGAATTATGATTAAAGGAAGTTTATTTGCATAATAATGATGTTTTTAGACTAGTGGATTGAACCTTTTGTTGGCCATACTTGCCTTGGTGCTTGGACTTAAACTTTTGTCATAATCTAAGACCCAAAAAAAAGGAGCTTTTGAATTCAAATTAACCCGAAATTATCCCAATATATTGTTCATCTGTTTTCTTGTTTGAAACATTGTTTTGCTTAAAATAATAATAGTTCTTCCAGGTTACAGCTTAGGGCTGGCCAAAAACCGACCGAACTGATTGAACCGACCGCACCGACTTCAAATGGTGCAAACGTGCGGTGTAAACGGTGCAATCGGTTTAATCGGTTTTTGGCGGCGGTGCAAATGGTTTTTCGGGATCGGTAGCGGTTCACTAATTAGTGAACCGACACCGACCGAAAAACCAACCTTTTATATATATATAGTAATTTTTTTATTATATATATATTTATATGAAATAAAATATAGTTTTAGTTTATAATTATTTATATATATATATGATTATTACTTTATTAGTTATAATAAACTAATAATCTACCTTATTATAACTAATATATATAATAATTAAACTAATAGTCTAACTTTAATACAAAAAAAAAGTTAATAATCTACATAAATCGAAAAATCGAACCGAAACCGACAAAAAAACCGACAAACCGAATTTGTCAATTTCATTGAGATTTCGGTCGGTTATCGATTATGTATATACCAAAATAAAAACCGAAAAAACTGAACCGAAAAACCGACACCGAAAAATGAGCAGCCCTACTACAGCTAGAAAGAAGGTGAAGGATTAGCCTAATTCAGATTTCAGCTTCTAATGAAGTTTTCTTCCTTAAACCCCCATTGGCCCAAATCCGTTTCCGTTTCGTTGGAGTGCCAATCGGGCTTTGACAGGAAAAGCAAATGTTATTTGGGTTTGCCGTGATTGATTGGGCTGCATTCGGTTTAAATTTTTTACAACTTTAGCAGGTCAGTGGACTTGATCTGTTTCGGTCTTTTCTACAATTAACCATCTATTCATCTTTAATTTTGCCTCTGGCAAAAAAAAAAAAAAAAATTCTTTAATTTTGCCGGAAAGGAAACCCATCTTCTCAATAAAATATGATTTAAAAAAAAATCAAATTTTGCTACTTATAGATATGATATTGAAATTAATTTAGCTACATAATAGTAGATAACATTCTCCTTTTCTCCATAATCCAACTGGTCTATCCAGAATTCAAACTTGAGACCTATCTTCTCCTTGAATTCGGAAACTACCAACTTGAATTTGATTACTCTTGCAAGCATTCCATTCTCCAGACTCCACCAATGGATACAAAATTATTAACTGTCAATAACGTACTGCACGAACCTTACACGTTTTGGGGCCACCGGTCATCTTCCCCACCGAAGCATTTGTAAGAGCAACGTCATTACACCATACCCTAATACACTTTTCCGACGGTAGGACTCCACTCAACCAAATGTTTCCAAACTTTACGTACCCAAACACCATCACGTTAAACTTGACCTGCCCACTTGTCCTCATCTCCGCATTCATCGCATCCACCGTCTTCCCATCCACGTAAGCATCCACCATAGCATAACTCGCATCCACCACCCTGCTCGAATTGCGCGCGCCCAGCTTCAGCGGCCCCATTCTCGTGCCCGCCAGCTCAAAATCCTTGTACAGAACAAACGAATCCATCCCGCGGTAGGAGATTGTGGCTTTTTTGTTCGGATTCGAGACTTGGAACTGGGCGGTCCACGTGGCGGTGACGCCGTGGTTGGTGGTGCTGTTGTAGTTGGAGAGTGAGAGGGACTGTATGGAGAAATCGGGGTGGTGGGGGTCGAGGACGGCCGACAAGATGGAAATGGCAATGACGAAGATGAGCATGGAGACCATTATGGCGATGAAGAGGTAATCGACCCAGGAAGGATATGGTTTGGGGTTAACGTTAGGGTAGGCGGCGGTACCTGAGGCCGACGACGGTGGAGGTGGAGGAGGAGCAGCAGTACAGGAATAGCCGGTAACGTTCTGAACCGGGTAGCCGATTACATGTCTAGAAGAGTCTTCCATTCTTCGAACCAAAAAAAAAGTTTGCTTCTTGGACTTTGGATTAACAGTCGGATTTAATAAGATATTAATGTGGCCGGTCTTTGAAGGGAAGGAGAACTCTTGATGAGTTGGGAGTGATGAAGTTATACAAAGTAAGTATAATGGAAATGGAGTCTCCTACTAGCTTTTTTTTTTTTTGGCAAACATACTAGCTCTTCTAGAAGTTGGGAGTGATTTTTTTTTTTAAAAAAAGCTTGTGATGAAGTTTTCTTCCTTAAACCCCTTCGGCCCAATCAGTTTGGTTGGAGTGTAAATCGGGCTTTGACAGGAAACACAAACGTGGTTTGGGTTTGCCCGTGATTGATTGGGCCATTCAGTTGAAATTTTGTTTAGGTTCCTTGATAGTGGACTCCTCTCTTTAATTTCTTTAGTAAGATTGGCCCAAATTGACCTGTTTTGATTAACCTAAATAAAAAGCCTTGATGCGGAAATATCTGAACATTTTTTTTGTCATAACAAAGACTAAGGGGCGTTTGGTCAGGGGTGATCTTTGATCACCTGTGGTGATCTTGGTAGGTAATCTCAGATCACCCTGTTTGGTTTGGTGTGGTAATCCGGATTACCCCTTGATCACCCCTCTAAGGGTGATCTGGATTACCACCATAAACCCATGTAATTTTTGATCACCGATGATCTTACATCACTAGTGATTTGAGGGTGATTCTAACCAAACGCCCCCTAAAAGAAGTCACGTAGAAACTTGGAAGTTGGAACATCATGCTTTAACTTAACTGTTTCTAAGATTCTTAGTTGATTCATGATAGATACTTCTATATGTCTAGGTTATAACATCATGAATTGACTGCGAATTGTGATTACAAATATATTAAGGTGGGTGATAGGAGCTTCAGTAATTATACAAGGGATGAATATTGCAATTATTGCTGCAGCCACTTAAAAATCCCACTTAATCAAGTCATTTTCTTATAATTTAATTATGATTACATTGAAACTCTTATCCCATTCTCAATGACGTCTTGCCATATGGAAGGCCTTAATTCATCATCCATATTTTATTTATTCTCAAAATCCCATTCTTCTTGACATCATCGATGGCCACTGGAAATTGAAAAGTAGTTTATCTTCCTTGTTCCTTGCCTGTATAAAAAACAAACTAGTATAGTATATAGTATATTAATTAATTAAACTAGACTTACGTACGTACGACTTTATTTTTTTAATACTTGGAAGGAAAAAACGTATCTTAACTGAACTCAACAGCCTGAGGAATGTTAAAATTTGTTAGCCGGTAGTTAATTTTTTAGGTGTTCCAAACATTGACTTAGAAAAGGTCCCTCCTCTTCATATATAGCTCTGAAATCTTAATTATAAACTACTTCTTAATTCTTGATTAAAGAATCAAAGGCAAAGTGGTAGTATTAATCATCAGCTTTAATTCTTGACAAAGGCCAAAGAAGGAATAAATAGTAATGGGAGATATTTTTGATGTTTACTTGATTTCTATCATGGAATCAACCAAAAAGAAAAAACCCCATTGAAAGAAACCGATTATGAAAGGGAAAGGAAAAAGGGTTTGGACCCTTATTAGTATTTGAGAACTAGCCAATTACAATTGACAAAAGAATGAAGCATGAACACTTCCCATTTATCAAGATAACAATTCATTGCGCTTTGAAAGCGAAACCATGGAAGACTTTGGCCTTAAATGTCCTTATTTGCAAAACTAAATAAAATAAGCAACCCTACCCTCTGAAATTTATTTGATTATATATCCCAAGGGGATGGGAGTGATGTAATTAATTTGGTGACTGTACACAACAAAATTATTGACAGGAAAATGTATATGTCAATGGATATGGTTGCCAACAGTAGAGGAGGCCTTGGATTGATGGTTTTATATGTAATTTTATCAAAAAATGGAAAAAAAAAATTGAACCAAATTACCATCATTTTTGTAGCATATTTCCCATGTTTTCCTTTTACAAGATTTTCATTAACTTTTCAAAGCAAAAGCAGTTTTGGTAAGTTCATCCCAAGTTTCATAAAGTTGAAAAGTTCTTCCCAACCAAATTTCAAGTTAAAAGGTTTGAGTACTCCCTGTGTCCTGTTTTATATATTCTCCAATGGAGACAAAAATCTTCATGGTAAAAGGTAATTCGTTTTCTTGTTTCTTCATATCCCCATAACTAAAAACTGTAAACTTAAGAATTGATTGCTTGTGTTTGAGGTCAACTAGTTATGTCAAATGGTGGAAATATGAATTAATCGGCCGTGTAGACTGGTTTGAGAATTGGGTTTGTTTAATATCTTTGAATTCTTAACTTGGTATACATTATTTTTTTGAATTCCAGTTTTCAGGTAAAACTGCCTACCAAGCTTTCAAAAGCAAAATTGGGTTATTTTGAGGGGAAAATTGGGAACATGAAGCACGCAATTGAAGATGTTTGAGTCACCAAGAATTGTCTTGTGTTACAAGTTAGAACAAAAGAGATGACCTTAATGGAAAGTGATCTGAAAAAGAACTAATGCTGAAATCAATTAGCTTAATTTTGGTCAACAAACAAGAATGAGACTTCAACCAAACATGAACCAATCAAAGCTAAACTAATCAGACTATAATAGTATATCCCATATCTCTAATTCCAAAAAGATATTCAAATTAGATACCAAAATTATTAATTAAAATATCTAATTAAGTATAAACTGAGGCAGTGGTTAACCCACCTTCGATCTTCCTCTGCCCTTCAAAGGTCAGAATCTCTAATGAAAAGGCACGCAAGGCAGAATCTATTTAACTTTCTCATGATTTCTTCTTGTTCCTCTCGATCTTATCTTTGTTATGTTTCGATTTTTTATTATTATAAAATTAAATTTCGTTTTCGTTTTTTGGGGTTTAATTCTATAATAATTCCTATTCCTATTCCTATTCCTAGTTCCTACCTAATCTTCTGATAAAAACCTTTCTATTCCTTTAGAATTCAGCTAGAATCCCAAAATAACTAACAACAGAAACTATGTTTCCGTTATTTGGTTTCTTCTTCTTCATTTTCCTCTGTTTTTTCCCATGTCCAAGCTTTCCCGCCAGAATCACACCGGAACAAATAACTGTAATAACTACCGATAATACCCACAACGCCACGTGGAAAAACTTCAACCGCTTTAAAGACGCCGAGATGGGAAGCCACGTCAGCGGCATGTCGGAACTCAAGAAGTACTTCCAACGGTTCGGTTACCTCTCGATTCCCGACAGCCAAAACGACAACTTCACTGATGTTTTCGACACCCAATTCGAAAACGCCGTTATTTTGTACCAACAAAAGCTGGGGTTACCCGTAACAGGGAAGCTCGATTCCGACACGATATCGACGATCACTTCCCCGAGGTGCGGCGTTTCAGACACAGCGCCGAGAATCCATGCAACGAAACACTTCGCTTATTTTTATGGAAGGCCGAGATGGGACCGTGGGTCGCCTTTGACTTTAACGTACGCTTTTTCTCCTTCCAACATGATCAATTACATAAGCTTGTCGGATATCCGAACAGTTTTCCAACGCGCGTTTTCGCGGTGGGCATCGGTGATTCCGGTGAACTTTAAAGAGATAGAAGAGTATGAATCGGCGAACATCAAAATCGGGTTTTACAACGGCGATCACGGCGATGGGGAACCGTTTGATGGGGTTTTAGGAGTGTTAGCGCATGCGTTTTCACCGGAAAACGGGAGGTTCCACCTCGATGAAGCTGAAACGTGGGCCGTTGATTTCGAGAAACAGAAATCAAAGGCGGCTGTTGATTTGGAATCGGTGGCGACACACGAGATTGGTCATATTCTTGGTTTGGCTCATAGTTCGGTCAAGGAAGCCGTGATGTACCCGAGCTTGAGCCCTCGGAAGAAGAAAGTGGACCTGAAACTTGATGACGTGGAAGGTGTTCAGGCACTGTACGGGACAAATCCTAACTTCAAGTTCAGCTCTTTGTTAGAGTCTGAAAATGCTTCGAACAAAGCAAATATGGGTCTGAATTGTAAATCAATTAAGTCGACTTTGTCTTTGGTAGTGGCAGTTTTTTTTCTTCTTTTGATCATTACATGATGAAAGGGCTTCTTTTTTGAGCTCTTTCTGAACTTTCTTTTTTTGGGGTTTTTATAGGATTTTACATTATTTATTATGGGTGAAGAAAGAAATTGTTCACACCCAACACAATACAAGGATTGGAAATTCTTTGGATTTTAAGGATTGTGAATACATATAGTATTTGTTGGTGTTTAATTACCTTGTTAAGTTTTTAGTTTAATTAATTGGGTTTTTAATTAAAAGGTTAAAAGTTCTTAAAAAGGTGCACTAACTTTTTGGAACATGAAATGGGACGATGAAGAAGGACACGGAACTCTTGAGTGTTGACCCTACATACATGACCCCTGTAGGACTCAGGTGACGACGGAAGGAAAAGAACCTAGAGGAAAGGAAGGGAAATGGGACTCCTTCAATTTTTTAAAAAATAGATAACTTTCATTTATCTAATTGATTTTACAATAATTTTAGGAATATCATCTTTCATTACATCAAATCTCAGTAAAATTACGTAATCGATTACTTTTTGCACCGGAAAAACTGGATCTTCCTTGAAAATCCAAAACACCTGTTGTGAATCATATTGATGTCTCGCTATCACGCCCATCACTCCCTCATTGTCGCTTGTTCTTCCAAACAAAACGCTTTGACCAACGATGATCAAGTGATTGATTCGATGAACAGATCTCTTCCTTGGCACCCAAAAGAAAATGATTACACAGATCTGAATAAATAAAAGGTTGATCATACTTAAAACTATCATAAAATTCAGACTGGATAACTCAGATTCAAAAAGAACTGAGACTAGACTCGAAACTGACTAAAAAAACAAACTGACTCAAACTGACTCAAAACAAACCCAAATAAAACTGGTCAGATCTGTATATCTGAATCCCTTATTGAAAACAAAAATCAAATCCTCCTCCTCCCCCTTGGCGTGACACCCAAAAAGGAGGAGGAGTAGTCGAAACACCAACGAGAACTAGAGAGGAAGAAGGAGAGAGGGAGAAGGGGAGAGAGGAGCGGCTTGGAACTCCTTCAATTATTCATTTATATATTCTAGTACTTCATTAAGTCATAAATAAGCTTATATGATATGATTTTTTTGTAATTTTATTCAAACTCATTTTCAAGGGGACTCCTCTATTATTATTATTATTATTTTGAGTATTATTTTATTTTATCTTAAGAATGATAACATCAAAATTCAAAAGTCAAAAGTGCTCATGATCAATGGGTAATGGCAGTTGATGTATCTTGAACAACTTATTATTACTACTAAAATTTCAATACTTGTTTAGCACTTTTAGTAGAATTTTTGTGAAAGTCATATACTACTAATTAGAACTAGGATAACTTTTAGTAGAATTTTTTGTAAAACTCATATATACTACTAATTAGTACTAGGAGTATTTCTTATGAAAGAGAACAGCTCAATTACATAAGGTATTGAGTTCAAATCTCATGAATCGAAACATAAATGTTGGATTGTTCATCTAAGATTCGACGTAAATTAATTTGATATCAGTCGGAACTTAATATGATTTATGATTATCGGAGGGTTAATTTTTATTTTTTAAAAAAATTCATTAATTAGTAATTTTGATACAACCTCTAAAATATTTCTAAAATAAGATGTCATTGAGAAGCTATATTATAAAAATAAAAATAAAATGTCTTCAAAAATAAAATGTCATTGAATAGATCCTAATATAGCTTCTTAATCACCTCTGATCTCAAAAAATCATTATTCATTAGTATTTCCTTTTTAGTAGTAAAAGACAAAGGAGGAATACAAAGAAAAGATCTTTCTTTTTTGTTCTTTTAATTAACAAATTCAACACTTGGTTACCCGACCCGATCCAAACGTTTGACCAAATCAGATACTTGATCCATAATGCCATATATCGCTAAGCCTAAAACCCTAAACCCTGTCTTGTGCCATTGTTTACATTTTCCGACTCCGAACTTTTATTAACACAAGCTTATCATCAATTTCCGATCTCCTTGAAGAAATTTTTTTGGAAGATCCTTGAAGAATTTTCTAATGGCTTCAACTTGTAGCAGATTTATCAGCAGGTCATCTTCCTCCCTCAAATCGGCCTTTAGATCTAACGGTCCAAAATCTCTGCTCTCCAGATCCGCCGCAGCTCCCTCCGCCACACGGTCACCTCTCCCTTCCCAATCCAACTCTCCTCTTCGCCGTTTCTCCTTATCCAGGTATAGTGAAAAAACAAACTTTCCCTTGTTTCCAATTCGAAATTGTATATTTTCCCTCATTAATTGTTTTATTAATAGGAGTTAGTGCCTTTTGGGATTACACTAGTTCGAAGTTTAAATTTTGTATTTTTTTTCTTTGGGCAGGTGTCCGTCGGAGCTAGGATGTGCACAGTCACTGTTGCCGCTTCACAGTGCGGTGGCCGCGGCGAGGATGACGTCATGCCTGAGCTCATCATCAAGGAGTTGCCGGGCACTTTCTCAGGGTACACTCTGCTGCACCTATCCCGGCCTCTAGTACTGTTTTATCTTTTTTTTATTGTGAGTGACTTTTTTCTTTTGGTTTCCCTGCTTTTTTCCTTCTCCTACTATTCAAATGAAAGCATGTTTCTTCTGTTTTATTTGAATTCTCTGTTTGAATTGTTTAATCTTTGTTTATGCTTTAATTGTTTCTGGTTTTAAGATGTTAATATGGGAATTTTGAATTTGGCCTCGAACTATGAATGTGTGATAATAGTTGTTGAAAGTTTTAAGGCTATGAGCAGGACTATACACATTGCCATGAATATAATGAGTTTTGGGAATGTTGTATCTTCTTCATAGCTGTTAATTAGCCCATTAGGCATAGGCCTTTTCTTTGAATGTCAACCAAGCTTATGATTTAGGAGGAAGATCACAAAGATTGTAGGAATATATGGTGAAGAAACAAGCTTTATTAATTTAAAGGTCTGATTTGAAATTGTACTTCATATGCTACTTAAATTTGAAGAATGTTGATTTCTTAACTGCTTGGATATCACGAATGATTCCGTCTCAGATCAAGAATATTTGGTTCATGCAGGCACATAAGTTCAATATGGTTGAAAGAAATAGAGTGGGAATTTACAGTGACAGGCCAATCTTCATTCTCAAGTATGACACTATTAGTGCTCTTTTAGTGATCTTAAAAGTATTTAATTATATGAGGGTAGAGCCTTATTTTCACATTTCTCATTTTATAATCTAAATCAGTCCCCTTCTTTACACTCTTCTCTTTTTTGTTAAAGAAAAGTCTCCACTAAAAGTAAAACATGGCTTTGCTTGGTGCTTGTGGGATTGGAACATTCCATCGTATTCCTGCATTTGTGCATCATGTGGATTGTTTTCGTCCTTCCGTCCTGGTAGTTAGTCTTGCTTATGTTATATAGGGATAGATAAAACATCAAAGTTTATACGCTCTGCCACTGCCCTCCCCTTCCCTTTGGCATTCTCATTTCTGCTTACAATTGTTCATTATTTTGCCAAATTCTTCTTTTCACTATCTGCTTAAAGACCAGGATGGTTAGCCTCCTCAAGTGTATAGACACATAGGCCTAGTAAATGCATTCTAATGGTTTGTGGAATAGTGCAATGGAGGTCATGTTATGATATGGTCAAAAAATTGTTTGTGGAATCAAGTATTTTGACTTCAGTTTATTGCACTTGGAGTGATTCGTTTATGAGTGATCTAAAACACAAAATGGTAACATAACTGCTCCTTTTACCAGATGGAATTGATGGTACGTGAGATGTCGCTGTTTTTGGAGGTGGACCGTGTCATCTATTCTTCATTTACATTGAACAGTCTGGGAAACCTTTTAGATGATCTAAGTGTAATGACTTTTTCAAGTGTTCTTACATTTAGAAGTTTGTACAACTTTTGGAAGGCCTCCAAGCTTTTGCTATATGAAGTTAAAAACAGATCATTGATGGCATTTATAAAATTATCATTTTTGTCAAGAATGGGCTGCTGCATTTGTGTGTTGATTGGGATTCGTTTGCTATTATCTCTGCTTTATTATAACATTGTGGAATGGGTTTCTGCTTCAAACTGTCTCTGATTCGAGTGCATTCTCTGTTGCCGTAGAGTTTGGTCTAGCGGTTCCCAGGTGACTTGTTAGAGACCATGATTATGACGAGGAGTCTTCACATGATGACTGAAGCAGCCAGGAACTGTAGATTTTTATTTGGGAAAAAGTTGTGATTCCTATAAATACTCTCGAACCATTAACAGCGGTAAAGCTGATTTTGATTCTTACAAACAAAGTTATGAAATTGTCCTCTCTCAAGTCTGAAATAAGAAGTCAGTTGTCTTGTAGTTGTTTGACTTATATATTCTTTTATGCTATAATAACAAAGTGAATCATGGTTATCTTCTAGACCTTTGTTTTGTAAGATTATTATATCTCCCCTGCAAATGTATTTTCATTAAGTTAGTACTATAATTTTTACATTTTGGAAGCGAATCAAATGTGCTTAATCTTCATTCAAATTTATATAAACTCATGAAACTATCTGCTTCTTTTAAGCCGACAAGGCTACAACTACAATCAACACAGCAGTTAACAATATTCAAGCGGCTGTGATTTTTTCGAGAAATTATAACCATTTCTAACATGTTTTCAATGTTTATTAAAAGATTGTTTACAAATTGGGTAGAATAGAATGCAAAATTTGTTACGTATGGATATGGTGGAATCTTCAGACGCAGAAACTAGACTAGGGTTTAAAGGTAAAACTCGGAGTGAGCAATGTGGCCCACAGGCTATACGGACAAAGCCCAATCTTGAACCACAACAAACAACAAGAACGACATCGTATTCATATCTCATAAACAGATTCAAAAATCAAAATCGGCACTTTTGAAAGAAAACCCCGACAGTTTCTCTGTCTCAACGGTCGGTAACCGCTTCTCCCCTTTCTTTTTTTTATATAAAAAACTAAAAATTTTAAACTTCTTCTCTGTTTCCATTTTGCGGCGTCTCAATCAATTCTCGAGCACCTAGGGCGGCGTTCGTAGGTGCTTGAGACCCCCCCACCGACTCAATCCACTCTCCACGGCGGCGCTCCCACTCCCACGCTGCCAACAAGGCCAAGGCCAAGCCCACCAAATTGGCTTGAAAAGAATAACAGTAACACTAGCATTTTTCAGAAATGGAGGATCCAAGTTCCATTGTTCCTTACAATGATCCTTTTGAGAACATGTTCTCAGATGATGAGATTATGAATATTCTGGAATTTTCCAACCCTACTCTTGAGGACTTAACCACGCAGGAACAGGAAGTGCCCTTTTTATACCCCTCTTCGTTTTCTGATCAATCTAGTGACCAAATTGATGATTTCATGGATCCATTGGATGATCCAGACATTCGGGATTTCTTTAATGAGTCTAATAACACGGAGAATTCTCAGACAACTTCTTTTGGGGTTTGTGGGGAAATGAGTAATCAAAGTGAAATGAATTTGGAATCACAAAGTTTGAATTATGAAAATTCAAGGCCAGTTTCAGTTTGGCCAAGTGAACCAGTCCCCTTTGGTTGCAGTTCTTGCCAAATATTAAGAGAAATCATTCATACTAATGGTGCGTTTATGTAAATTGGGATTTTTTTTTATTTGTAATTAGCATGATCTTTTGATGTTTTTTGTTTATTCTTTCATCATGATATAGGAATTGTTGTTACGAAGCTTGAGATTCATGGAAGACTTGGAATGATCTGTCATGCTATTCTTGATCAACCTGATAGTTCTAATCAGTATCTAATGTTCGAGTAAGTTTCTGTTTCTGGTTCTTTCATTACTTCGTTTTCCTCTTCAATTACTTAATTAATTACAAATTTACAATCTTGAGTATCCAATTTTGCACAGCTTCTGCAAAAAAAGCATCGAGGAAGTGAAGCAATTTCTGACACAATATTGCATTGATCGAAGCCAAATGGGATACATCATGATCAAGGACCCGCTCTCAGTTTTCTATGAAGCCATATGTGTGGGGGTTTCCTGGGGTGAAGATTTGTGTAATAATAATAATGATGACTTGATTCAACCATCTTCGTCAAATGCAGGTTTCTTACTTGCAAACATGCAGATTAGTTGTCTCCCTGCTTTTGTCATCATATACTAATGGGGGAAAGGTTTAATTTTGTGCAGGGGAATTTCAGTGGGATCAAGCAGGGACCAATTATAATAAGAACCAAGAGAAACCTCCTAAACCGTCCTTGGCAACACAGGCATGTAAATTTTCTATTTCGATTCAATTGCATTGGCACAATAAGTTATTACTAGCATTTTAATGATTTGGGTTTGTTGGGATGCAGAGAGAAAGAGTGAAAAACGTGACATTAGAAGAGATTGAAAATTTCTACCATCTGCCCATTGACGAGGCAGCAAAGAGGATGGAATTTTGTCCCACTGTTTTGAAGAGGATATGCCGCAAATATGGAGTGCAGAGATGGCCACATAGGAAGGTCTCTGTTCATTAACTAAACTCAAATCTATTCTTGGATGATTTCTTACCCTGAATATTTACAGTTCACTTTCCTTCCACTCAAAGTTACCGCATTTTTCATCTTCTTCATTTGCAGATTCAAAGCATGGAGAAGAAAATGTCCCATTGGACATCTAGATTAAGTTCTAATGATCCTCAAGAAAGGGCTCGTGCTCAAGATGAAATCCGGAACCTGCAACGACAGATGGCTAAATTTGGTGAGGGAGCAAGATGAGTTACTTAGTATGTACATAGTTTACAAGATAGAAGTTAAGTGTATAATACAATAGAAGTCACTAATGTACAATACATTGCTTCTACAGCACCTAATGGATACATTTCGTTTTTCAAATTGAGGTTTCTGTCAAGTCCATTTTTTCCCCTGTTAAAGTTGTAGTTTTTGGTCATAAATAAATACTAATCAAGTTCATACAGTCCCCTGCCGTTCGGCACAGTTGGCTTTCATGGTTTTTATACCTAAGATTGGATGCTTTGAGAAAACCAAGTATTAATACTAATTAAAATTTTGATTCAGGTAGAATTATAATGCTGCATTATGCCATTTTAGTACTTTGTTTCCAGTTTAAATTAACTTCAAGTCAGGTCTCCATTATATAGTTATCCTCGACTTTTGCAGATGGTTACATGATTTATGAAGGAAATGGTCATTTTATATATTGATGGATAACGAAGAACAGCACAAGCAGTATTTAAAATCCAATTCTATATTGAGGTTTCTAACTTGACATTTTCCATTTCAATCCAACTACAACCAGCTTCTTTTATTACCCTTTTATCTCTCATGAACTTTCTCGTTACACTCATCTCGCCCCATTTGTGATGATGTGCAAAGATGTTAGACATCATTACATAAACATAATCATTGTCACTCTCCAATTCAATTACCTTTGCAGCTGCTAACTTTGCAACCATCAAATCCTTACAAATTCCACAAGCACCAAGCAAGGCCTTCCAAACCACACCATATGATCCAAAACCAAGTTCATATATCATCCTCTCTGCTCTCCAGATCTCTCCCCCTTGACCCATTAGCCGAATCATAGAACAACAATGCTCAACAGTGGGTTTAATCCCATAATCATTGATCATTGATTCAAAATACCGATAGGCCTCTTGAACCAGTGTCTCATTATGTGAACATGCAGCAAAGAGATTGAGAAATGTGACCCAGTCAGGTTTTAAATCCCTTTCCGCTTTTAGTTGCTCAAAAAGCTGGATCACCTTCATCGAATCACCATTGTGTGCATAACCAGATATCATAGCATTCCAGGTTACCAAATTCCTTATAGGCAAAGACTGGAACACAGATTGAGCATTCTTGACCTGTCCACATTTGGAGTACATGTCAATGAGAGCGCTTCCCACAACAACAGATGCATCTAAACCGCACTTGATTGTACAACAATGGGTCAACATTCCCCATGTTAAAGCTGAGAGACCTGCTATCCCACTTAAAATTATTGAAACCGAGAACTCATCCATTTCAACATCGTTAGCGTGCATTTTACTGAAAAACTGAAGAGCCTCCCGTGCACGATTTCTATTAACATATCCTGTCATGATTGAAGTCCATGAAGAAGAATCGGGGTTCGGCATATTAAGTAAAATACCGATTGCATCATCTATGTTACCAAATTGAGCAATGCCATTAATCAGTTCATTGTAAGATATTGTATCGCGGGTAAGCATCTTGCGCCAAAAACTGAAGGCTTGTTGAAGCTTTCCATTTCTAGCACACGCTGCTAAAACTGAATTCCATGAGATAATATCCTTATCAGTCATACTATGGAAAACCAAAATGGCATCGTCCACAGCCCCACATTTCCCATATGTATCGATCAGGCAATTTTCAACAACAATGCCACGTTCCAACCCAAACTTCAAAACGTTGGAGTGAATGGACCTGGCTAGATGCAAAAACCCCAACCGACCACAGGCAGTTAAAGCCGAGGTAAATGTGTATGCATTGCCACAAACTTCAGACCTTTGAAGCTCAAGAAACAACAACAAAGCTTTACGAAACTGGCCAGATTGAACAAACCCAGAAATCAAAGAGTTCCAAGAAACAACACTCGGTTGAGGGATTTCAACAAACAGCTTATCTGCTTCATACAACAAGTCGTTCCTCCTATAAAATCGCATCAAAGCATTAGAAACATACACATTGGAGACAAACCCAGATTTTAGAATGTAGCAATGAAGCTGTTTGCAGTAAGAGCCGTAGCCAAGGTCGGTTGAGACCCGAACCAGGTGAACTAGGGAGTAGTCATTTGGTTTAACGCCAGAATGAAGAGCTTCAGAGGCCTTATGTAAAGTTAGGTCCATATCTGTGCCACCCTCGGCAAGGGTGGAAACGACAGTGAGCCATGATTCAAACTCTTGCTTTGGAACTTTGTTGTTGGCTCTGTTGTTTTGAGAGAGGGGATTTGTGCTAAGAAGGTGATTTGATCGAAGATTATATAACTGCCGTGTGGACTGGAAGTTCTGGACTCTCCTCGACAAAGATCTTCGCATAGCTTTGGAAATAGGTCCGGAAATGTGAAGAACTTGGTAGATATATAGTAGGTAGATTGAATAGAAAAACAGCCAATGCAACCAAACCATGTCCATATAAGCATGTCCATATAAGCACTTTCCTTTTTGGGCTCATTTGGGCTAAAAGTAACCTGTAGTATGCAACTTGTAAGTCTGGAAGTTTAATGGATCGTAAATTTTTGAAAAATTTGACTGCTTATTTTAAACATTGGAGATGGAATAATATATTTGTTCCTAAACTTTTATGTAGCAAAAAATATATATTATTTTCCTAGGTGATCCAAGTGATTTTATCATTTAATAATAAATAATAATAAAAGTTCTTATAGAATATATACCGGAATATTTAAGAAGAAAAAGAAAGGAAAGCCAAAAAGTAATAAAACGATTATACAATGAATTAACTCAGCAACAATATATATCTCAACACAATTTTAAATTTTAATAATTCTAAGTGTGAAGTGGTATACATACTGTTGCTTCAAAAGTACCTGCAAAGTTTATAAGAAAACAACAATAATAGGAAATGGAATATATTTGCTTTATATAGTTGCATTTAAATATAAAGTAACGAAAAAGAAACCACTAACCCCGAGATTTTTATTACTTTGAAACCTTACTTTGGGGAATTCGTCGTACGTGTAAAATTAAGGTGTTTAATCTCAATTAAAAGAGTAATAATAAGATATAAAAAGATATATATATATATATATTAAAACGTGTGAGCATATTGATTTAATTAACCTAGTAGAGTATGGAGTATGTTATGGGAATATAAATAAACAATTGATACTTAAATTTTTGGAGCAAAAACAGGACAGATTTGAGCTAATACTAGTTACTAGCTAGTAAAGTAATAATCATATGTATATATATTCTTACCGCCTTGTAGCAATGTTTACCATGTGGCAAGTGGCAACCCACATTCAAACTTTAACAAAAATTGGTCTTCCTTGTTCTTACCAATGCATGCTTTATTACTAAAGTGTACTTCACGTGCAATATGCATTATGCCAAGTGATATCATAAACGATTTTAATGTTTAATATAAGGGAAAACATATATTTGATCCTTAGAAAATTCATTTGTACGAAGGATTTAAATCTTCCACGCTTTTAATCCGAAATTAGTTGGTCTAAAATTACTAAGATTCACGAATTCAAAAAAGAAAAACCTAAAAATACTAATATCATTAACATTTTAATTAACTTGTTTGTAATTTCCATATCTTTTGCCTTAATTGTCCTTTTTAAGCCCTCCAAATTGCAACCCATTTTTTTTTTCTTTTTTTTGCTTTGCTAAAGATAATGAATCCCGAGTAATGTGCTCTCAAAATAGTGCAAGAATATACTATAAATAATTTGATTGCAAGAGATAAAATCTAGGGAGCTAAATTTTATTTAGAAGTATACGTGTTTCAAGTTCAAGAAGGTTATAAATAAAAGAAAGGAGAAAAAAAGGAAGAAGAAGTTATTACCCATACTTTTTCGTAATCCCAATCTCTTGCGAATAACTTGGAGAAGACTGGTAGGCGAAGCCTCATGCTCAAAGTTAGCTAAAAGTCCAAAGGAGAGAAAAGAGAGAGACAAATAAAGAAGAAACACACAACAGGTGCCTTTGGTTTCGTTTCAAATCAAAATTAGATTACATAGACAAAACCGAAAGTTTTTGCTAGAGGAAGAATTTGGAGAGTTTGATCCTCTGTTTGCTGGGTTTTGGAGGAAAAACACAGAGGGGAAATAAGGAAGGTTATATATAAACAATTATATAACCTTTTCTGGGTTCTTGTCTTCTTTTTCCTTTTGTGCTGTTTGGAAGGAAAGAAAGTGTGGGAAAGTAAAACGAAGATGGTACACATGAAGAGAGATGTGATTGAAGATTTGGCTATAATAGGAGGATTGGTAGGGGTGCAATTTGTTTATGCAGGGAACTCCATATTACTTGACCATATTATGTCCCTTGGCATTAGCCCTTTCACCATTGTTATTTACATCACCTTTGCTACCTTCATTATTCTCTCCCCTTTTGCTGTTTATTTTGAAAGGTAATTTTAATTTTCTACTCTTTTCTTTGAAATTCTTTTCTTCTCTCCTTCCTTTTTTTTTTGGATGGAAAGCCATGAAAGTTTGTATTGAAGGCTTGATGTTCATTTTGCAGGAAAAAATGGCCGAAGAAATTAACTTTGAAGTTTATAATTCAGTTGGTTTTGATCTCCTTTGGAGGGTAAGAATAATTTTGATTTGCAAATTTTTATATTTGGATCAATCATAGTATGTATGAGGAATTAAAATAAATTTATATTGGTTTGGGTCTAATTTTTTCAGGGTAACTCTGTTCCAATCTCTATTCCTCAAGGGGATTAAGCTAACTTCACCAGCAGTGGCAACAGCCATGCCAAACCTTGCTCCAGGGTTTATTTTTGTAATCGCTTGGACTTGCAGGTACCCAATTGATCAAAACTCAATCTTTTTTTTTTCTGGTTTTAAAGTAGATTCATAATAATCAAAAAATGGTAATGAAATTGAAAAACCCTAATGATGAATTGCAGGTTAGAAAAAGTTGCTCTAAATTGCCTATACAGTAGAGTCAAGATTGTGGGCACATTGTTGTGTGTTGTGGGTGCACTTACAATGAGCATAATGCAGAGCACTGTTACATCAACAGATGCAATAATATTAGCTCCTCCAACTGATAATAATAATAATGTCATTTTCGACAAAGATAAGATCATCGGCTGCATGTATCTAATGGCAGCAGTCTTAGTTCTATCAAGCAATGTAGTTTTGCAGGTAAATCTTCTTTAGAAACATGTTTTTTTCCCCTTTTCTTGCCTTTCTTGTCTCTAATAAGATTATTGTCTTTTTTCAGGCAACAACTTTGGGTGACTTTCCTGCACCAATGTCCTTGTGTGCCATAACATCTTTGATTGGAGTGATTATAACTGCAATGGTGCAGTTGTTGCAAGATCATGAATTGCAATTGGATTGGACCCTTGTTAGCATTAGGCAAATGATTGGCTTTTCTGTTTTGGTATGTAACTAAGTGAAAAAATCAAATTCAATTTCTATGCCAGATCAAAACTGCAGATTCTGAATGCAACCCTTTTTTACTGATCTACTTTTGGATTCGCAGGGCGGTGCAGTGAGTGGAGCATGTGTAAGTTTCAATGGATGGGCAATGAGGAAGAGGGGACCTGTTCTTGTCTCAATGTTTAGCCCCATTGGAGCAGTCATTTCAGTCATTCTCTCTTTTTTTACTCTAGGGGAGGCAGCTTCAGTAGGAAGGTAATAAGCATAAGGATTTCCCAATTTGACTCTTCAAAGTTCCAAAACGCTACTCCTGTAGTCCCATAATATCTGTCCCTTTTAAATCAAAGTTTTCTAACTTTGACCTTTAATCATAAAAAAATTATATAAAAATAAATTTAAAAAAAATTATGTTTTGATTAAATCAAGTCTTAAACTTTTCAAAACATATTTTTTGAAAATTTGATTGTATATATATTTCTGGTAATTGAAGGTCAAAGATACGATTAGTTTGACTTAAAAAGACAGATAATATGGGACGGAGGTAGTAGTAGTGGTTTTTTTTTTTTTTTTTTTTTCAGGATTCTATACATGAAAATCACTCTTTCAATGCAGCCTGGCTGGAATGTTCATCATGTTCACCGGTCTCTACTTCGTGTTATGGGCAAAAGGAAAGGAAATTTACATGGATGAGAATAGCTTGGAAAGTGAGTTCGATCCGGAGAAGCCTCTATTAAGTTAACATCATGCTATCTGTTTAGTTCACACATTGATCTTCCCTGGGCCTATATAAACTAGTGTTTTAGTTAGGCCTATTCAAAGAGTAACAAGAAGAGAAATTCTGGGAAAAAGTTTCATTTTGGAATTAGTTTAATGTGTCTATAAACCTGAGTTGACATTAGACTTGTCTATATATGTGTGTGGTATGAATGCCATGTGAAATGTGATTGAAGCTTTCAAAATTCTGAGAATGTAAATATTTTTCCTATATTTCAACTGTTTTTGCAGAAACTAGATCATATATCAGCAGCTAGCTAGCCATACAATACAGTATTCTGAGAATCTGGTTCTATATTGGTAGCTTGGGAAAGAGAACCGGGGAAGAGTTTTGACAAATGTTAATAGCTTTTTGGGAAATTTCTTCAACAAAAGAAATTTTGTCTCTGATTAATTATCAGATTATCTTCTGTATACATAAGTGCTAAACTGAGCAATAATTTGCTAAAATGGTTTGGTTTCACACAAATTAGGCCCAACGATATTTCTTAATTTGGGCTCACCCGATGGACGCCCTTTCAGCTTGAGTTATTGGGGTCTTCCCAAGTAAATAGTGCCCTTTCTTTTGGCCCATGTAATGATTTCTAAATGGTATTTTCAGCCTAGAACCAGCCTGTTCATTTTGGGAAATTTCCTTTTTACCTTGGACACAAGAAACAAAAGAAAATATTTTCATTATGGGGACTAATAATGCATATTATTTAGCACCAAGAGCCACTTAAGCCCCCTATAAAATGGTCAAGGCAAGGTATGATTGGATGATTCTATTCTCTTATACATTTATACTCATTTTCAAACTCTCACTACACATATCGAAAACACTACTGATTTGACTGTCGGAAAGGATTCCCATAGATCACATCCGGGGATCATTCCTCTAATTATTCTCTCTTCGACATATTATTCGGAGCTCTCTCGTTCTAAAAGTTGGGTCCCGATTTGACATCAACACATATTCTTTTCTTTCTCAATTATTATAAATTCTTTCCTTGCTCGAGACTTTTATTTTGTTTCATTTAATGTTTAAAATTCAAGGAGTTGAGTTTTTTTTTTTTTTTGGCATCAATTCAAGGAGTTGAGTTATTGTGTTGTTAATTGGCTCACACGTTGATTCAATTGAGTTATCTTCAACCTTATAAGTGCATATATTAAGCAACGAAAAGAAAATCTAAAGAAAAGTATAGATAATTTATTTTACGCAATAAAATTCATGAATGCATTGAGAATGTTAAATCCTACATTTGTGGGGCATCATCATCTACTTCAGTTAATTACTTTTAAAATAATGTGTTTATGAGAAGCTAATTACTAAATTAATGACGAGTGAGGTAGATCATGGGAGAAACATAGATTCAATTTAAGTATTGATCCATGTGACAAAGACAGCTAAAACGCAATTACACCAAAGATTCTTTGCTTGCTATTTGTACTTGCCTTGCTTTGCTTTGCTGAATGCTGATCACTTCACTTTACTCCATTAATTGCGCTCGTTTGAACTTTGGCTGTAATTTCACATTTCTCTCATCGCCATTCGTTGACGCTCCATTTTTTTAATAAGAGACATAAACATTACCCTCTCTCGGGCTGCCTCTAAACTTTCAATTAATTTAGTTTTGAAATCTTACTTTATTCGGTATGGTTTGGTTTGGATTAATCCCCCATTTTCCAAAGGAAAATTCAATTCTAACGATTCTATCAGCAAAATTCTAGTACTAGTTATAAATATATATGAGATTTTCTTTGTTTTAATGGTTACTATATTTAAAATGTGATATTGTGGTTGACAGCACCACGCCATGGCACTGTCCATTCTGTCATCGTTTGATGTCGAAAATGAAAAATGCATGAGTTGCATGAGAATTGAGCCTTTTTTGCTTCATGGGTTCAAATTATTGGAGCCATTTTCATTTTCTTTAAAAACAAAAAAACAAAAAAACAAAAACAAAAACAAAAGAAAACCAGAACCAAAACAAAACAAAAACTATCTTAGCTTCATGCCAAAAGGCATTAAGGCAAGTTGCCACTTGCCAACGGGATGTTGTCACTTGTCAGTGGGGCCAGGCCAGTGTTCTCCAGCCGGCTTTGGAAGATTTGGTAATTAAAGGAACTATTTTACTACTACTATACTAGTTTACTTGGGCTTTGTCCAGCAGTTTTATTGGACCCCTCACTCAGGTCCAAATCTTTTATTTTCTGACTCAGCCCTTTTTTCAGTTTCCAACAATTTTTCTCACCAAATTTACTTTTTCTTTTTAGCCGAAATGTTGAAGTGAAGGCAAGGACCAAAAAATAAGCACATCAGAAAAAAAAATATATGAAATGGTTTGAAATTAAGTCGGTCCAAGTTAATAACTTTTTATTTGACCATAACATGCATCAAGGAAGTAATCACTTCCACCTTTTAGCGATATGTTCCTTCTTTTCTTTACTTTTTCACGCATTTGACTATCTTTTCTGTTTTCACAACAAGACAATAGAACTAGCATACAACTTCTGACCAACAATAACATAAAAGCAAATCCAAATACCAATTCCCTCAACAATTATAAAGTGTTAAGTAAGTTCATTTTGAAGAGGATGCACTTCCTATGACCAACAAAGAAAAAAAAAAAAAAGAAGAGGATGCACTTCCATTTATATAGCTGATTCGTTTACCATAAAGTTATTCTTTCTATTTTATATATGAATACATTGAAGCCTTAATTAAACTCTCAAATCAACCTGTTTTTTCATACAGATTAAATAATCTAAATGTGTTGAAGTAGTAAAAAAGTAATTGCAGCGTAATAGTCTCCTGATGAGCATCATTAACTTCAGGGACTCTAGTCCTCGGCTCTGTCTTAAATTCTAGAGATTCCATGACGAAGGATACACTAGCGGACAGTAATAGGACTTGTCAAGAGTAGAATGTATCTTAAAACATGGTATGATCAAGCATAGTTTATGTGTTAACTTTTTACCAGCTTTGTAACACTGGGGCTTCCTATTTGTAACCGTTTCACCACCGTTTTAGGCCCTTTTAATCGTTGTTCTAATAATCTTATTTGTACAATTCCTAATCTAATCTGTACAGTGTAATATCATCTATATGGTTAGTAAATAATGTCAATCACACTGTTACTGCACCATTTTACTTAACGCAGCTTAAGCCATCGCAAAAGTAATTGCAGTTGGCACACTGCATTTACTTGGATATGCAGATGAGCAAAAAACAGCAAGGAGGAGGGGAGTGGTACCTTCATTGAGCTTAGCTAATTAGCCCATATGGAAAAAGGGCCAAGATGCCTCGAGATGTGTTCAAAAGCCAGCCTCCCTCATCACAACAACAAGGATAGGGAGCTTTTGCACTCAATTCTAAGCCGAAGCCTAATCTACTTCTATCTATGTGTTTTCTGTCCCTAATTAATCTTTGACTCCACACCCTTTTTCCCTTTGGCAAAAATTTTGCCACAATGCAAACTATTTTTTGGCTTAATAATTATTGCAAGATCTTTTGTTTAAACTTTAAATAAAGTATGGGGTTTGAATAATTGAATCATTCTTTTCTTGGATTTTTAGGTTAGTAGAATTTTCGTTGCTTTTACAGTTATATACAAGTATATGTATTGATCAATATGAACAACTTTGGCTTTTAACATAGCTTTTTTTGTTTTTTTATCCTTTCTCGATCCGGAGATTAAATTAGTTCCATATTCTACTTATTTCCTCTTTAAACACTTGCAATTGCAATGGCGTTACTGCCAAAAAAAAAAACACTTGCAATTGCATATTACTACTATTCTTATTATTATATAATATATATATAATATAATAATATAATATATATTTATATATAAAATAAAATAAAATATAAAAATACTGTAATATATAAGCTGGCCTCTGGTTATGACTTGTGAGGCAAAGAAAGTGAGGTCTAATTGTGGTCAAGGGTCAAATAAAATTTTGGGTGCGTCTGTAGACACACGCGCGTCACCCGGAGAGTGGGAGAATTTATCCATTAAAAGCACCTGCCTGCTGCTGTTACGCTTCCAATTTGGCGCAAAAGGTAACAGAGTCTTCAAAGTTTTTATTAGTAATTGAATTCAAGCTGATGGATCATGGAATTTCATCTTCCGGCCCAAAAAAAATTACTACTACATGGAATTTCGCCTATGTATGAAAAATTAAATACATAAATTTTTTCAACACATTCTAAGATAATTGTACATAATGAACACTACTATTTAGTTGAGGATTAAAATTTAAACTTTATTATTTATTAAAAAAAGTCCCCATTTTCAGTTAATTGAAGCAAAAGGTAAAGAGATTGTGTTACGTTTATTAATGTACACTAAAATTTTTCGTATTAAAAAAATGAAAGTGAAGATAATTTTAAAAAATAAATATAGTAGGACCAAAAATGATGAGATGGCTGTGGGTTTGGGCACATATCGTGGCACGTGGTTTTATCATCCATGTCCCCATTTGGGCTTAATTGGCTAATTACCCGTCGCTGGCGCTGCAACAAACCCAACAGTTATATTGACTTGCACAAGCCACAAGCCACTCCCACTCTTAAAGCAAATACCAAAAAAGGCTAAAACAAAGTTTAATTTTAATCATAACAACAATAGCCATGAACTCACTAATAAATGGGCAGAAAATTCAAGTTAGAAGATTTGACAGGGCACTTGCCAATGCCTTAGAATTTGCTTAAAGAAGATCAAACAAAGGAAAGGGAAGAAAAAAATATAAAAATAGAAGATCCGCTTAGAATTTTCAAATTGATTCATGTTATAATATTGGTTGGTTTGCAAAGTGGGTCTTTTTTTTATAAAGCTCCTAAAATCATGTATCTCGATATCATTATATTCATCAAATATATATATACACATGAATTAAGCAAACAAAAAGTTGTATAATTGCCTTACTGGCACAATATATATAAGGTGTTCCAGAAAGTGGTAAAAAGAAAAGTTTATTACCTAAAATGGGCAAAGTTTGCATGTTACTTGTCCCTCTTTCAGTCTTTCTCTATCCCATTGATCATACATTTTTTATTTTTCTACTCCTATATCTTGCCAATTTTGAAGAAATCATGATAATTCCTAGCCAAATTATCTTTTTTTTCCTATTTTATTATTACAACTGTTTTACTAGTACTATTTTATTTTTAAAATTATTGTTTTATGAAAATAACTAAAAATATTCATAATTTTGGGTTGTGTGTCTTTTGGTGGAGGAATGCTTGTCACCTACTCCTTTTAAGTTCCCAATCTTTTCTTTCTATAGCTTTCTCATAAAGAGGGATTTAGAGAGAAGCCACTTAGGAAAAAAAAAAAAAAGCTTTGATCTTTGCTTTGCTTTGCTTGTGTTTTGTGACAATGGAGAAGCACAAATGCAAGCTGTGTGCTCGAACTTTCTCCAATGGCAGAGCTTTAGGAGGTCACATGAAAGGTCACTTAGCCACCCATCCGCTGCCGCCAAAGTCGTCGACCACGACTCACCAGCAACCACTCGGCCACCGTACTGACTCAGCTAATTCTTCATCGTCTTCTTCCTCAGGGGAAGAGCAAGATGAGAAAAACAGAGAAGTTATTGAAGAGAAATCTTTGGGTTATGGTTTAAGGGAGAATCCCAAGAAGAGTTTCAGGTTTGCAGATCCTGAATTCTCTTTTGCAGTAGATTCTGGGTCCGTTGTTCAAGATAGAGAAAGCGAGACTGAGTCAAGAAACCCAACTCGGAGACGATCCAAGAGGAACCGGAAGGTGGCGGTGGCGGTGGTGGTTACTACTAATAATGCTGCAACAATGGAAGAAATCATCAAGAAACCAAAATTTGAAAGCAAACCCAGTTTTGTCGAGTCACCGACCGAGCCAGAACCGGTGAGTTCAGTTTCCGATCATACTTCACCCGATGAAGATGTTGCTATGTGTCTTATGATGCTGTCCAGAGATGTTTGGAAACCAAACAATAATAATACAGAACAGAAATCAGTTGAGTTGTTGTTGGAAGAATCAGAAGAAGAGATCGAGTTGAACAACAAAAATATAAAGACAACTGAAGAATTATTCAGCAACAAGAAGATTCGCGGGAAACATCGATGTGGGAAATGTAAGAAAGTATTTCGATCTCACGACACATTGGTTGAACACAAGAAAAAACTTGGTTGTTGCGAAACTAAAAATGCAGGTAAAGTTTCTGCTTCTGCTGCTGCTGCTGCTGTTAATGTTGGAAATGACAAGATATTCGAGTGCCCATTTTGTTACAGAGTGTTTGGGTCAGGACAGGCTCTGGGTGGTCACAAAAGATCTCATTTGCTTGCTGCTGTTGCTTCTTCATCAAATGCAGCAGCAGAAAATTCTAGTATTAAATTTGAAACCAAATTGATAGATCTAAATTTGCCTGCTCCAATGGAAGATGATGAGTTTAGTGTGGTTTCAGATGCATAGTAGCAGTTAATGGTAAAATTCACGTGGATCTGATGCTATACATTCAATGTTTAAGCATTGTTTAAAACTTGAAATTTTTGGTTTTTTTTTTCTTCTTTTAATTAACTGTAGTTGCTGATATATTTCTTCATTGATAGATGAATCAGAATCATGAATGTTTTTTGTAGCCTTCTTTTTACTTTTGGTATTCTTTCTATTTCTTCATTGTTAAAACTGAACTGACCCACAACTTCATTTCTTGAATTCTCCGCAAGTGTTTTGTCTTAAACACTTTGTATAGTTACTTAGTACTAAAATGTTATTGCTAAAACTTACAATCTTCAATTTTTTTTTCACTTGTTTCAAGAAATTTGTCATTGTATTAGTAGCATTAAACTGTTTGGTCAAACAGTTGATTAACAGAAGGAGCAATTGTTATGTTGAGGAATCAGATAGCAATAACTTGGATCAAGTTTCACTTCAAGTGTACCCCATGTCAGAAAACAAAAAAAAATTAAAAATAAAGCAATTTTTTTTTTTTAACTTCTGGGGTTTGCTTGCTTGTGCTTGTGGACCAAGCTAGGCACTGCTCTTTTCTGCAAGTACCAAAGTGTTCAAATTCTGTTAGCATGTCCTGTTTTCTTGTTTTCCAGCTGTTCTGTAAAAATCTGTTTATAGTACCCTTTTAGTAGAAAAAAATAATAATTTATTTATTTTATGGGTTTTGTTTTTCTTATTTCTACTTCATCTGTTCTGTTCTCTGTGTCAATTTTGGAGTAGTATCAGTGAGTGATAGGAACATAAACCAGAAAAGTTTTAACATTAATTGACTTAAATAACCTTAACATAACTTGGGTTTTACAGTTTTTGGTCTGGGGGGGTCTTTGGCAAATTGTTGGGGAGATCCAAAATTAAATCCCTTGAATTTCTGCAAGAAAAGATAATGTAAAAATTATATCTGCCTTGAAATGAACGAAATATCCGGGCTAAAAGGAGGTGCCTTCAGTTCAGGCCATTGCTATTCTTATCGAAGAATCAGTCAGATTTTTATTTTCATTAAATGCATATGATATACTTATATTTAATTATTTTGGCTCAATGCGTTTTCCTTGCTTTTATTCTTCTTTTTTTTTAGTTTAAAAATGGGGAAAAATCCTAAAAAGAACCAAGATTTGATTAATACAAAAAACCGGAGGACATTTTGGTCAATAAAAATAATGGTTTTCAGGTTCCTTTCTTTGACGCATGCATGTAATTTCTTGCTTCAAAAGGATTCTTCTTATTTTATTTTATTTTTATGCTATAAGAAGAACAATGTCGATTAGAAGTTGTATCTGCTTAACTATCAAACAAACTTGTTGTTATCTTTGATTATTACTTTCTACAACTGTAAAATATACATATTTTACTCTCGGATGTTGGTTTGTGATTTTTTAAGACAAAATTATAAAAGAAAATGTTGAAATATTTTCATTAGTATTACTAGACTAAGCAATCAAAATCCTATATCGCTCTCATCACGGAATTACAAAATTGATGAAAAAAGAAGCTTTTCCTACAAATTTCAATTACCACGTATTTTCAGCTTTCAAGGCATAGTTTTTTGCAAAACTAGTTTCTTTTTTTGGGTAAGTAAATAATTTTATTTATCCGAGAACAGCAAAGCTGTAGTATCAAAACAGTTTACAATAATATTCACCAAAACAACACAACTGAAGAACAAATCATAAAAACATCAAAGTAAATTAGGGATATTAAGGTCCCAACATCTACACAATTTAATGTTTACATAGTCTCTTTTAACTTTTTTTAGACCATGCAAACGGTATCTAATAGTATCAGCAATTTCTTTGAACAACTCCTCATCTGTCCGAGATTTGTTGTCAAAGACTATGTAATTCCTCTCTCTCTAGATACTATAGCAATAAGCATTCCAAGCTAACTTGAGAATAATAGTCAGCAATTAACGTAGATCCTTGTTTGCCTGATCACTGGAAATTTCTTGTTGAACTTGAAATATATGTTAGCAAATTAAAATGTTAATTAAACTCACAAGCGTACGTGAAGGGTAATTTAATGGTAGTATATAATAATCAAATTAATGCATCAATTAAAAAAAACTAGTGTCATAATAAAAGTTCAATCTCCGGATAAAAGACTAGAGTATTAAAAAAATCTGGAAATTTTGATATATATAAAATGACAAGATGAGAAAGAGTCAAATAAAGAAATTAACAAAGGTAAAAAGGACAGCAGCCATGAGCAAAAACTGGTTGCATATTGCAAACTGGAGTTTAAAAAAACAACAAAAACAAAAAAACATATTCAATCAAATTGCATGTTTGAGTTTGACATCTCAATTATCCGTGAAGGCTCATTTTATGTATTTTATGTAATGTGCTTATCAGAGTCTATATAAAACTCCTATACGAAATATATTCCATTCAACAAGAAGTGAATGATAATAATAAAAAAAAAATCATTAATTTAACAACATATATCTTTTTTTTTAACAACATATATCATCATATCATCAATTTTACAGATTAAATCATGAAATAAGCAAGTAATCAAACTCCCATTTTATATAAAAATGTTAAAAAGAATAAATTGGGATTGAAATGAAAACATTTAACTTCCATGAAAAGATTGAAATCTGATTGATATAATTTTAGTTAAAATTTGTTATAATTTCATAATTAGTTAATCTTGGAGGAGAGGGGTAAATAAGTAAAATTGATGTTAAGAAGGAATTGGGCTCAGCGTGACTTGTGCCACTCTTTATGAAAACTGGGAGCAAACAACTGAACTGAGGATGAAGTGGCAGACCTTTTGGGTCAACTTCTTCATATCTTTTTCTCGTAGAAATGCTTGTGGACCCCACGGGATCTACTTGTTACCCTTTTTTTTTTTAATAATTATAAGTTTATACTATTACAATAAAATAAAAATAAAAATAAAATACTGAATCAAAAAATTGAATTATATTAATTTTTTTATTTATTTTTTATATAATAATAAGTAAAATAAAAGTAGTTGTTGTGCAAAGTTATTAAATAGTTCCACCATAACAAAGTTATAGTATTGTATACTAATATTTCGTTAGTTCTCATGAATACATCAAAGTCCAAACATAATATAGCAATATTATGAGAAGTAATGGCAATTAATGTTTATTACAGTGTGATATTTATAAGAATATAGTAAAAAAAATGAATTTTCATATATTTTGTGAGGTGCAAATTAAGTAGGAAAGTGGCTAAACCAACTACTAAAGTGGGCTTTTGGAGATGTTCACAAATTCTCACCAACCTGTTCCCATTCGGTATATAATGCATGTTTTGGATCCTATTGAGTATTGAAACAAGCAAGTCTACGCTGAGTTTGGGTTTCTTTTGTTTTTGGTTATTCTGATTCTGACTATTCAAAGCTCTGCATTTCCATCTGCCAAGTGCCAAAGCTTGTGACTTAGCCTTGAATACTTGCGCCCATATCCCCATCCCTTTATTATTGTCCAACAAATGCTAGTCTCTGTTGAGTATTAACATGTCTTGCTAACTTTACCACCAAATTTGTATCCTTCCTTCTTTTTATGGAAAATATATATATATTTAGTGGCAACTTAATATTGTTTCACGCCAAAAAAATGCCATGATTCCATGCCCCATTTTAGGTTTACAACAAGGACTTGGCTGACCTAGTCATTGCCAGCAGGGTTTAGTGCCCTCTCACATGTGGAATATATGAGGTTTTGAATACATGTATAGGAGCTGAAATCTGCAGCAACCCATTATTCACCTCCCACCTAATTAATCAACCACACATGCCCTTTGATCAAACTTGGGATCAAATCATTTGACGCCTACAATATGCTTTTCTCTGTCACACAATATTGCTTCAGAGCTGGTGTTTATATAATTAATGGTGGGAATTGAATTAAGTTTGAGCTTTTAAGTAGACAAGTGATACTAATTTGAGCAAATTGTATAACTTCCTTTTGCCTCGATATTTGTTAAACATTCAATTATTGTCGTAAAGTGGTTACATTATGCCCAGAAGAGCAGCATTGGACACCCCACTCTTCACGAATTAATGGAAGCAAAAACAACTTGATTGAATCAGAAAGTAGTCACATTATCATTAGGGATTCAATCATGTCAAACTTAACGGGTGTGAAATACGACAATATTGAAATACTATAAAATTTGAAGGATCTTATATTATATATCCCACTGAAATAGAATGGAAAATGAAACTAGGGAATATATAATGGACCTGAGCTAAAGCGTTTACTTGATTTGTGTTATTAATAACGTAACCCACTTGCCTAACTTGTGGCTGCATCCGTCCTTCATCATTCGAGCAGCCTAATCTGTTTGTCATTAATAAAAGGAATTTATTACTATGAGAAATAAAACCATAGTCGTTAGGCCATTTGATATAAATGTCTGCCAACTTGCTAGATACTATACTCCATATAGTCAAAACAGACTAAACCCTATATACTACCACGAGAAATAAAACCATAATAGTACTAGTTTTGAATTTTAATGCATTGCTTCAATCCATTGTTAAAACAGAGATATCCCATTTTCGAGTTTGCTCATTTTAGGGCTAAAAGCAAGCATATTTCGAACACTCGACTAGCTGGTGTTAGAAATTTTCTGAAATTGAAATTGAAGAGAAAAACAAGACTTAGAGGCGCCACGCTTTCTCAAATACAATATTACTTGAGAGATCAAACAAGTTTTATTTGAGATACAACTAAGCCACTTAAGAACATCCAAGGAAGAAGTAGAAGAATTGATGATATAATCATGGGAAAATCACGTTCCTATTTATAAAACGTGAAACAACACAACCTCTGGTAACTGTCTCCTAATTAAAAGGTATCTATCAGATAAAAGGCCCAAGATGCCCAAGTGCCCTCATCATAGACCAAAAAAATTAGTTTATTGACCTAGGCTCATTAGTAGACAAATCAAGCCCAAATGGCCTAAATTATCCACTAGCCCACAAGTCATCCAAAGATAACTTTTAAAGTACTTAAGCCTATATAAACCAATGGCTTTTGTATTTCTTTAGCAACGTGGGATTCATTCCACTTCAACAAACTATATAACAGCTGGTGGGCGGTGGGAAGGGCTAGAGAAATTGGAAATGTGAAGAATATATAAAATTTGGGTTTTGAATTGATGAGCATGGCAAGCGGTAATTATTGCATTCTACTACTAGTGGCTCCGTGCTTAAGGAACAGCACACTTTGTAGTTTGTCCAAATAAAAGCATGTTATAAAAATTTTTGTATATCTGACAGCAGAAATTTCAAATGATAGGTTCCTGGCAACATAATTCTTCATGATTTGACCATGAAAGAACTATAAAGCAATCAATTAGTCTTGATTATTTTGTTGATTATGGGCACCTCTTTAATTTTTTTTTAGTATTTCTCTCTATATACAAAAACTCCAATAAGAATTGGTGATTGATAGCTTTTGCAGAGAAAAATTGCATAATAATAATAATGATAAAAGTGATATAGCATAGCATGAAGTTGAGATGCTGAGGTAAATTTAAATCACTTCAAAGGCAAGAGAAAAAAGTTAGGAATTTATTTATTTTCCCTTGAATGATTAGTCATATAAAAGTAGTAATATTGTTTTTTTTTTTGGCAATATAAGTAGTAATATATTGTTTATTGTCCCTTTTCAAGTGTTAATATTCCTCAGTGCGCCCATGTGATCTGTTAGGAAAAGAGAAATTGCAAATCATTTCCAGTCATTTAAACCAGATAACTATGGCCTCTTCCTCTATGGGTTCTCCATAAGTGAGCCCAAAAATATAAATGCACAAAATAAGGCCCAACTTCGTTTGCTAGATCTCAACACTGGCTCCAGCCCCATTATATATACCTTGGGAATTCACCAATAATCCAGTTTTAAATAGTAGCCAAACAAAAGAACTTATGATTAAGAATATGTTTGTTTTGGCTTTTGGCACGTTTCGAGCCCCCGAACGTGCCAAAAGCCGGAAACGTTATGTTTGGTGTATTTAGCAGCGGGATCAATTGTCCCACGTGGCAAAGCAAAAAGCTGAAGAGTGTTCTTTTTGGGATTATTAAATACCGCCCCTTTTGATTAGGTACTGTCCTCTTTTGGACAATTTTGTCCTTTTCTTCAAACTTTAAAATTTTCAATTCTCTCAACCTTCAAACTTTCAAATCTCAATCATTCAAACAAAACAACATCAAAATTCATGGAGTAGCGACATTCGGTATGGGTAAAAGAATTTTCGGATTGAAAGTATGTTTTTTTTTTTAAAAAGTAAAAAAACAAATATCTATTTATTATTAATCAAATATTAAAGTCCCGTGGCGGGTCGCGACCCGCTGTT